>CM024246.1:45309751-45394129 GCA_013421045.1 Propylea japonica | reverse complement strand
TTTGTTTTTCAAGAAGCACTCCGATATCTTCATCATAATTTCACTGCTTATTTCGAATTCCGTCGATTTATACACTTTCTGCAATTAGTTCTCAACCCTGCAAATAATTTCAAAATTATGAGTCCGTTTTCGACTGTATGGTTTTAGTGTGTGATACCTACCGATCGAAACCATTTATTGTAGTACGAGAGTTGAAGAAATTAAAGAGATTAAACGAACATTATCTAATGTGAGAACAATATCCTTTGTGAAAAATCAGCTCCGGAATTTTTTACTGCGCATTTGAATATTTTGTATGAGAAATGAAAAGTTGATTGCCGTATTGCTTCAGAAAGATATACCTTGACCTATTTGACCAAGTGAGCGTAATAACAAGAATGATATTATGTATTTAATGTTTTCATTGTTGTAAAGGATCATGCATATACAAATCTTATTTAAATGAACGCTATAAGAGATCTTTTTATCAAATACAGGGTGAGCAATCCATGATTTATCATGCGGGTTTTCATTAAAGGCGTATAATGAAATAAAGCTCAGACAGACTCTTCTTTCGAGAGTGAAGAACTTTGAACCTAAATTTTTCACTGCTGTATCAACTGTTAACTACTCGTGTTGATAGCATCGAAAATTTTAATAGTGAAAGTGGGTTGATGAATACCATTTGAAAGGTCTGAGAGGTGTTGATTTGTTTACTAAATGTGTAATATGGAAAATGATGATTCATTCAATTTTTTTCGCTACTAAGGGTTTTCCAATAAGAGGTGTTTTTTTGATATTCAAAGAAAATACCATTTTTCAATATTTAATTGATCGGATGTTTATTTCATTGTAAAGCTATAACGTTAATAGTGGAAAATAACCATATCCTTTTAATGAAATTTTCCATAACCTAATCGCAAAGTGGCTGGCCTATGTCCTCGATAGCCTCACGAGTTCCATCTTAAAGGTCTTAAATGACGCTGGGCTATTGGCGTAGACCTTCTCTTTCACGTGGCCCCAAAGGAAGAAGTCGCAGAGTGGCACGTAGCGCCGTCCTGTTGAAAGTAAACGTTGTCCAGATCAATATTATCCAATTTCTGTCATAAAAAATCATTAATCATCTCTTGATAGCGCAATCCATTAACATCAATGGACAAACCTGGGTTTTTTCAACACTTTCGGCTACAGCAGCAATATTCTCGGCTGTCCTTGAGCGGGTTTTATTATTCAAATCAACTTGTCCTAACAGATCGAATTTTTCCACCAATTTCTTTATTTCGGTCCGACAAGGTGCTTCACGACGACCGAAAATGTTCGAGTTTTACGAACCGTCTCAGCCAAATTTTCACCATTTTTATAGTGCATTTTAATTATTTCAATGCATTCTTGGAGCGCGTATAGTTCTATTTTAATAATGGTATAGTTTCTACTTGTCAAATGTCAAAAAATTTCAGCTTCAAACGTGGACATCTACGAAATAGCGGGCTATTCAAAATACACCTCTTATTGGAAAACCTATACTATTCACCCTCGTAGTCAGGAAACATTTTGGACTCTAAATTTTCGAAAGTGGCAAATATTGCATTACTAAAAGAAGATTCTATTCAAAAGACAACTTGCGAGTCTAGTGTTCTTCTGATGACAACTCTTTCAAATATCAGTTCGTCTCATTTGAAATATTTACATTCGTCTGATATCAAATTTTATTAAGATTAGTCCTGATGATTCGCAGTTCATTGAGTAACGTTTTCATGATTAAGAAAACAGTTTACTGTATGGGGAGAAAGCCTTGTTTTCTGATATGACGAGTGTTTAAAATTTTCACTAGCAAATTGATTATTTTTTATTTTGATTAACCCCCTAAAAATAGGAGCAATCTTAGTCACTCACTTCTATTATATCAGCTGTTGAATTTTTTATTATAATACTCGCCTAAACCTTGATACTCTACATTTCGAAACAGTATTCATTCAGATCCGACCCCAAATTGTAGTTGACAAATATTTACTTTCTAATATTAATTCACCTTCGATTCCCAAATATTCGAAGAAATTAACGAATTAAGCAATACCCACCTTGTTACAATAAATTTGGAATGTATAATAATGAATCTCTTATCACTGATTAAAACTTAATGAATTTGAATCAGCATTGAACTAGTTTCAACTTCTTTCCCTTTCTTGAAGGCCAGAGTCACTTCACTGGTCTTTTGGGAGGTGTAGATATTGTTGTAACAACTATCTAGATAATATATCAGGCGGATATTGATACAATTATTTTAGTTGGGAATAATTTATTTCATTCGATTAGCACAGAAGTACTTTCGATACATTGGCCTTTGAATGAATAATAAATATATTCCGTTTATTGTTTATGATTCCAGTTGTATTGATCAACCGCTTATACAGGGTGTTTCATCATAAACTGGACAAACATATATTTTCGTGTAGAGGACATCGGGAGAATCATTTTTGCCTTATACAATATATCCCGTTTTCGAAGCATAAGCGAGATACAGGGTGTCAAACGTCATTTTTGAGCAAGATTCTTATGAGTGTGGTCAGTTATGTATAACACTTGGTGTAATGGTTTTTGGTCAAATCTCAATATTTTTGGGTCCTCTATTCAGAAAAGTTGACGAACTCCGAAAAAAAATTACAAAATGGCGGAAGACCTGCAATGTTCCAAATTTTTTTTTGCGGTTGTCAAATTGACTTTTATTTTCTGAATGAACATAATTTTCTTAGAATTTTTGTGAAAAATTTTTTTCAAAAATCGAACACAATTTTTTTTACATGTCTACAGCGATGAAAAAATTCACTCGAAATGGAGGAAATTTTGTACAATTGTACTTCTTGAATTATCAATCACGAATATGAAAACAGAATTGTGAATATCGAACGGTTTCGTTACTACAGTCATTCAAATGTTTCGTTCAGACCTCTGAAAGATTGAAAATAAAATTGTTTTGGGTTCTAGAATCAAAATAATTAAATTATTGGCATGTTTAAACATTCTAGATGAATTTATAAGAAAAAAATCAGTGAAACTTAGTTGGGACTCGAAACGACGTAGGTATTAAATAGGGAAATGGCACTGTTCTAAGGATATTAATATTCGTTGCCAGGCAACGTTAGTTCGTAGTTCATAGAGCTGGACTGGTATTTTAATTTCAGTGAATATAATTTAGCCAGTAGTCAAACTCTATGAACTACGAACTACCGTTGCCTGGCAACGAATATTAATATACTAAAACAGTGCCATTTCCCTATTTAATACATACGTCGTTTCGAGTCCCAACTAAGTTTCACTGATTTTTTTCGTTTAAATTCATCTAAAATGTTAAGACATGCCAATAATTTAATTATTTTGATTCTAGAACCCAAAACAATTTTATTTTCAATATTTCAGAGGTCCGAACGAAACATTTGAATGACTATAGTAACGAAACCGTTCGATATTTTACGATTCTGTTTTCATATTCGTGATTGATAATTCAAGAAGTACAATTGTACAAAATTTCCTCCATTTCGAGTGAAATTTTTTCATCGCTGTAGACATGTAAAAAAAAATTTGTGTTCGATTTCTGAAAAAATTTTTTCACGGAAAGTCTTAGAAAATTATGTTCATTCAGAAAACAAAAGTCAATTTGACAACCGCAAAAAAAAAATTTGGAACATTGCAGGTTTTCCGCCATTTTGTAATTTTTTTTTCGGAGTTCGTCAACTTTTCTGAATAGAGGATCCAAAAATACTGAGATTTGACCAAAAACCATGTTATACATAACTGACCACACTCATAAGAATCTTGCTCAAAAATGACGTTTGACACCCTGTATCTCGCTTATGCTTCGAAAACGGGATATATTGTATAAGGCAAAAATGATTCTCCCGATGTCCTCTACACGAAAATATATGTTTGTCCAGTTTATGATGAAACACCCTGTATATAAAGTCAAACCTTTGTGCAAAAAATTTAATTGTACCACAAAATGCACTGAAATGTATCGATCTAGGACTAGTGTCTGAAAGAACTTAGGCGAGAAAAATGTCCGAGATTGGTCTTAAATTTTTGGTATAAGTGAATGAAAGAACCGATTTTAATTAAATATTCAAATAGATTTTTTCAATTTTTAAATAGTATAATATGCAACGAGCGAATAAAAGCCATTATACGCAAGTAGCATACTATACATTATCCTCGACTACTGAATATATTTCCCGAAGATTTCTTCATTTGGCGACCGCGACAAGACCCTTCTATGAAAAGGGAGACATGTGTCAAGTTGACACATGAGAAAGTTTTGTTGTCATTGTTTATTTAGTAATGAAAATGCTTTAATTGATATAATAAAAGTATCTAAATTTGGCAATCGATTGATAAGGTATAACAATATTTGTTAGTTGGAGTACTCTAGAGTCTAGAATACTGAAGTAATATCAATTTAAAGAATATTATATCAAAGCAAAATCTATGAAGCATCTGACAGCAGTGAATTATATCTCATTAATCACTTGTGATTAATGGATATTATTTTGACCGAGCCCACAGACGTAAAATGGCTAGATTATACAGTGTGTTTGGTCATGACTTAGCCATAATTTAAGAGCATCCAATATAACTAATTTTATCGACAAAAACACTCACATTGGGGAGTTTTTCCCCCAGTTTTACAGTGACCCCCATTTTAAATTTTCTTCTTTATTCAAGTTGACCCTTCCAGATAATATCGATGGCTTTGGACATAAAGGTCCTAGAGATGTGGGAATAATGTTTTTTGAAAGATGATACTACCACCTTTTATTAAAGTGGAGCAATAGGAAAACATTTAACTTAGAAATGTCATAAAAAATCTTCAAAAAACCATTACTAAAAAAATGTACTGATTTTCTTAGTAAATCCGCCATCGCAATAATCAAGAAGTAGTACACTCAAGTATATTTTTTTTTCAATGGGCTTACGCGCAAGGGTATTAGCTACCAAACGATACCAACATAATTTCTGTAAGTTAGGTAATTAGAAAGTAATTGCTGTTCGAACATGACCCTTATGAAAAGTGATGTAATAAAATAAAACCCAGTACTGTACTTTCGATAATTTTTAATGATCAAACAAACAAATTAATTATAAAAATTGCTCAAAATGACCGCCTCTGCTTTGTAGACAGGCCGTGGCCCTCATGACGACCTGTAGCAACAAAAAAAAAGTTTGGGCGCTCGCGTAGTGGTCACGTTCGAACAGCAATAACTCTCAAATTATGTAACTTACAGAAATGATGTTGGTGTTGTTTTGTAGCTTATATCCTTGCGTGTTGAATCCTTGAAAATATTTATACTTCAATGTGCTAGTTCTTGTGCTTTTGCGGATTTACTTAGAAAATCAGTACATTTTTTCACTGAAATTTTTTCGAAGAACTTTTTTTCTGGCATTTTCAAGTTAAATGTTTTCGTATTTTTCTACTTTAATGAAAGGTTGTAATATCATTTTTCAAAAAACCTTTTTTTCACATATGTGGAACCTTTATGTTCAAAAAAATCGATATTATTTGGAAGGGTCAACGAAAATAAAAAAGTGAATTAAAAATGAGGGCTACTCCAAAATTAAGGGGGTAAACTCAATGTGGAAGTTTTTGTTGATAATATTAGGTATATTTGATGCCCTCAAATTATCGCTAAGTCATGACCAAACAGACTGTATAGTAGTCGTGGATAAAATAATTACTCATCCAGATTCGAACTCAAACTTTCGTTGACAAATATTTACATTTTAATATTAATTCACCTTCGATTTCCCAATATTCGAACAGCAATACCCACCTCGTCACGATATTTCGAATATACAATAATAATGAATCTGTTATCACTCGATAATTCTCAATCAGCATTGAACTAGTTTAAATTTCTTTCCCTTTCTTGAAGGTCAAAGTCACTCTTCAGTGGAACGAGCTGGTCTTTTAGGAGGTGTTAAACTAAGAGGCCTACCCACTGATAATGCCAATGTACTGCGAGGAGAAACTTTAGAAAGGGCTATCAAGGAAGACCGTGAAGCTGGCCTTATCCCATTTTATGTAAGTTCCAGTAATAGGATATATCGCGATGCTGACCTTGCTTTTCTTTCGCGTATTGTTGTAAAAACTATCTAGATATATCAGACGAATATTGATACAATAATTTCAACTGGGAGGAATTTACTTCACATCGATTAGCACAGAAATGCTTACGATATATCCGCCTTAGAATGAATTATAGTAGATTCCGTTTACAGATTATAATTCCGCTTGTTTTGCCCAACCGCTTATACATATAACGTCATACCATACATTTGCACAAAAATAATTAATTATACCAAATAATGAATCAAGATGTACTGAGTGGTCAACTAGAGAACTCCGATTTGAAAGAGAAATAAAACAAAAACTATCGAGTCTGTTTTAATTTTTTTTCTACAAATAATTCTCAGCTCTTTGGTAATTCATTTTAAAAATTGCGCTGCCCAAATGTCCACCGTTTTTCTGCTGTCACTCTTCGAAGTTGAACCCCCAAATTTAGAAAAACAAGCGTGAAAGTTTCTGGACTGATGGATGGCTTGAATTTCATGGCGGATATTTTCTTTCAACGCGATAATAGTGTGGGGATTGCTGCGGTAGACTACACTTTTGAGGTTCCCATAAGTAAGAGTTATAAGGTGGGGGGCCATGGATGATATCCATGCAGAGAAATCGTTTTTCCGAGAAAAGCGCCTGAATAAAAGGTTAAGACCGATTTGAAGTGTGACAATTGGCCCCTTTTGCTGAAACCAAGTGTCGCGATTGTATCCATCAAAGTCTTGAAGGGCTGGTTCAAAAAAATTGTTCCACATGTCCACATAACAATCAGAATCCACTGTTACTGCTAGGTCGCCTACGTCTTCGAAAAAGTACGGGCCATTAACGTCTTGTGCGTGTATTGCACACCAAACTGCGACTTTGAGACTATGCAATTGAGTTTCATGCTTCTCTTTGGGGTTCTCTGAAGACTAATAACGGTATTTTTGTTGGTTTACATAGCCTTCAGATGAAAATGGGCTTCATCAGAGAAAAAAATGTTGATTTTGGTAATAAGCGCGCACACAGAACGAAGGTTCTTTACCCGTCCAGCAAACCATGGCGACTGAATTTCCATGAACCCCTCCTTCGTTTAAGATCAACCCCATTTTTCTGTTCCTATTCGAAACAATTTTAGAGCGCTTTAAAATCGGAATTCCTTAGTTGACCACCCAGTATTGAGTACTAGTGCCTGAAAAAACTCTAGCGACAAGAATGCTCGAGATTGGTTGAAATATTCACATTTCAAATCCTAGAAAATACATTTCCAGTTCTTGAGTCTTCAATTCCGGAAGTTTTCGTGATTACAGCCTCAGTTAAATTGTCAAATGAATAGAAGGAAACAACAAGTTTTCAGGATATTCAAATTCAAATTATCGTTGTATAATGTTGTTCACAGTAAAAACTGGTTTGGTTACTGTCAACGATTTTGACGTCATAGAATGATCAATGAGATTGTATTACTCGGTCAAATTTTGACCGATTCATGATCTTTATTCTTTGCCAAACTTTCGCATTAGTGTAATGCTTCTTCGGAATTTCTATATAAATGAAATTACCGTGGGACTTCCCTATAACGAACGTCTGTATAACGAATTCCTCTGTATAACGAATTTCGTACCAAACATTGCACTTTGAATCCAAATTCCATGTTAAAAACACCCTAAAAACGAAGTAAATTCTCTCTGTAACGAAATATTCAAAAAACATCACTCTTTGAATAGGTCTTGGTAAGAAGTTATAAGGGTGGGTTTTTTCTGAAATTTTCCCGGACCTACGTAATAAATCCTAACCTTAAACAAAATCATTATGGCAAGCAGAGAGATCCTTCTGAAACAGTTTTAAATACACCCCTGGCTGTTTGGTTTCAATCTAACCATTACGCTAGTGTGAAAGTTGTGCGAAAATGTTATAAGGAAGTACTTAAGTTTGAATGATAAACTTAAATTTATCAATAAAGTTTACCGCGACATTGCCGACTATAGGGACAAATTTTCTGTATAACGAAATTCCTTCATAACGAATTTTTTGCGGATTTAGCGCTTTCGTTATAGGGAAGTTCCACTGTATATCATAGACTTATAAAAGAATGGACTGGACGTGTGAGAGAGAACATTGACTTCAGAATAGGATAGAGTTAAATTAGTGCGATGCACAGAACATATAATAAAAACATTGGATCGCATTAGATATTTTTATGTTTTGTCAGTTTCCCTACATTATGAGAGAAAAATACTGTGAAGGATGGAGTAATATTAGTTTAGTTTAGTCTATGTACTACACTAATATTACTCCATCCTTCACAGTATCTCTCTCTCTCTCTTATGTTGAGATCACGAAACTTAGTGCAAAGTTACGTGACGCCCTGTCCATTCTTTTCTATGTCTATGCTGTATATCCAAAATGAAAATATGCAAATTAATAAGCACTAATGTTAGTTATTCGAAATACTCATTAATATTTCCAACAATTTTAGGCTGTCGCGACCCTTGGAACTACCTCATCCTGCACCTTCGACAACCTAGAAGAAATTGGCCCAGTATGCAACGAAAACAACGTATGGCTCCACATCGACGCAGCATACGCTGGTGCTGCCTTCGTTTGCCCAGAATACAGGTACTTAATGAAGGGCATCGAAAGAGCAGATTCTTTCGACTTCAACCCTCACAAATGGATGTTGGTCAACTTCGACTGCTCAGCCATGTGGCTAAAAGACCCTAACTGGCTGGTAGATGCCTTCAACGTAGATCCTCTGTATTTGAAACACGACCAACAAGGCTCAGCACCAGATTACAGACATTGGCAGATTCAGCTTGGTAGGAGATTCAGATCTCTCAAGATTTGGTTCGTGCTGAGGCTGTACGGAGTTGAGAACATCCAGAAACACATCAGGAAACAAATTGGTTTGGCTCATCACTTCGAGGATTTGGTCAAAACAGATGATAGGTTTGAGATAACACAGGAGGTTCTTATGGGTTTGGTTTGTTTCCGTCTCAAAGATCAAACAAATGAGGTTAACGAGAAATTGTTGAAGAGAATTAATGCTAGAGGTACCATACATTTGGTGCCTTCCAAGATTAGAGATGTCTTTTTCTTGAGAATGGCTGTGTGTTCGAGGTTCTCTGAAAAAGAAGATATGGAGGTTAGTTGGAAGGAAGTGAGAGAATCTGCGGATGACATATTGGGGGAGAAGAAAGTGAACGGTTTCTAGGTAAGACAAAGTTCATTCGAACACAACCAAATATAATAAAAACTTATTACATCGCCATTTGAGAAAAACTATCCTCTTTGAAGGAAATTGGTTCTGACGATATTTTGTTGAATTACGGAAATCATTCTGATCAGTAGCGAGTGGCAAACTTTTTTGATTCTACCTATCCTGTTTTTCATTGAAAACGTTGAAAGTATATTGTGTCGAACTTTAATGCGAAAATTCATTCAAATCATAAATGAAATACAAACGACCGGTGATATTTTTATATACCTGTCTGTAATTCGACCAATGGGGTATTTTGTGCGTTTTCAGATTAGAGCTACTTTTTGATCCCCTCTCGCAAAATTGATTTTTTTCCTAGGATACTTCGCTCTTAGTGGCGTGAAGGTCGCACCACCCATTAGAGTAAATCTGGTTTGCGCCAATATATTGCACTGACATGGTGGTTTCTGCGACCGATCTATATAACCTGCAAATATCAGTGTTTTTCTTACTGATCTTTCACGGGCGTTTTCAGCACTGAATGATTCTTAATTTAAAATCAAAGACCATCAGTTGCCTTGAAGCCATATTTATATATCTGTTTTTTATGGAGTCAATAACTTTTTTGGCCGTACTTCTAGCATATGTTTCATTAGAATAATCGATTCTCCTATCATATCTACCTTGAAAAGAGAACTCTATACTAGGTACTATTCTATAACTGTTGCCTCGTTTAAAAAGGTCATTAGTTTTGGGTACGTCCAAAGTTAAAGCAATAAAAGGGGTTACAGTTAACTGCGACCTCAAGGTCTATTGTGCCCCCTTACAGAGCTGTTCTCACCACACCCTTCACAGCTCACCTTCCAGTTCTGACGAGGTTCAATATCTGTAAAGGTGTAAAGGTTTCAACGAGTCTAATTCCTCAGTCCTACAAGTTTCTCTCCCAAGGCATTCTTTCCTTAGATTCACAATGGCAAAGCATTCCGTGACTAGGTGAATGGGGTTTTTTTTCTCCTCCCCATAGAAACTACACTAGTACAATCGTTAGTGCCCGATAATCCCATTCTCAACAGGTGCTTCCTGAGGCGGCAGTGTCCTGTAAAAAAGCCAGTGAGGAGGTGTAATTGTTTCTTACCAAGATCCAGATACCTTTTGGATCTTGTGGTTCCAAAGTTTCGAAGGAAGTTGGTGGAATCATAGATCCCTGGGAGATTCCGCCAGAGTTTTTCCCTTTCGGCTTTCTTCTTCTCCAGAAACTCCTCCTTACAGGTACATTCACCTATACTAGAGAAGGGTTTTGAGCCAATGAGTGTCATTCATGCGCCCTCTTTGGTAAGTGTATTGGCCTCTTAGTTTCTTTTGATTCCCGAATCGCCAGGAACCCATATTAAAAACATTATTTTCTTGCCTACCTCATAGAGTTTGTTTAGGCGCTCCCAAATCATCTTTGAACCGAACACGTAGGAGCTCAGTGCTTCAATAGCAGCTTGACTATCTGAGGAAATGAATATATGACAATTCTGATAGTTTCTTTCTAGATTTATATGTAGACATCTTTCAATGGCTAAGATTTCCGCTTGAAAGACGCTCATATGGAAGCCTAGTGGCAGTGCATAACTGGTACCTCTACAGCACCAGCTCCTGTAGAGGTTTTAGTTCATAGTCGGTTTGATCCCGTTCCCATTACTATCTTTTACTTAGCCATGTCCTGACTTTTTTTCTAAGGGGTTACTTTCTTGATCATTACGTCACTAGGGAGGTCCATAAATGAGATGTAGTTATTCAGAAAGGACCAGACTCTCTGATTCTTCAGTTTTCATTACCTGTACCTTTCTTAGATATTCTGGGGATAGCCTCATGGGCTACCTTATGAATCACTGGATGTGGAGTTGTGAGATCCATAATGGTCTCAAGTGCCCTAGTTGGGCTCTTTCTAATTAATAGCTCCAGTGATGCACACACAGGCAAGCCTCTGTATTTCATCGAACATTGTGGGTGTGTCCATATACGAATATCATCTTTAACTTCAACACCTTGTATTTAAAGAAGAAATTATGCAAACTGATCGATAAGTTTTCAAGTAACATTCGACTCATTCAACTTTAAGCTGTCAGATTCTACTTTTGAAATATTCAACATAAATTTGTATTTTCAGTATCATCAAAAATAAAAGCCCATTATGATTTTATTTATCTTAACTGATTATAACATTACCTTTATTTGATGATTTTTTTCAGGTAGATGGCTCCTACCATTTCCATATTCCTGCCTAATGAAGACGAACACCTAATTATAAGTTATTTATTGCAATAAATGTATATATGTGTTAATAAGAGAGTCACACTGGACCAATTTGAAATGCATAAATTATAAAAGTGAATATAGTCATTGAAGCACTACTGACTTTCTTTCGGAGGTGGTCCGCCATACCTTTTCGTCAATGTTATTATTCTTTGTGCTTCCCTGATACCACTGAGCCTTGCTCCATGTACCGTTGAATGATGGCCAGCACATGTTGCTTCTCCGGCAAAAAGCAGAACTGGTGGCTGGGGATCGCAAATCCCAGGAACAGGAGAACTAAGATCACATTGGTGTCCAACTGTTGAACTCACGCTCAGGTAACTGTAAGAACCACAAAAGTATGGATCAGTTGCCCATTTTGACCTCAAAATGGTATCTGGATAGGGCAACGAGGCATCTCCGGTGAATCTTCTCAAGACTTTGGTGATACAAGCTGCGACTTCTTCGTCAGTTGCTTGCTCCATAACAGCAGCTTCAGGTCCTCCCACATAGGCGCACAAAACGTGTTTACTTCCTTCCACTTCTTCGACTGCACTCAAGCCTTTGGTCCAATCAGTTCGTTCTAAAAGTTCTTCTTGAGACCAGGCGAAATGAATATTGCCGTCATTCCATACCCAGAAGGGGCGGTCGTAGTCGAGGAATATTTTGTCCACTGCTCCATATCCTGAATTAAATATAGAAAGTATGAATAAGTTATATCACATCTTTTACTTCCATAACAGTATTGTTTGCATAAGTAATGGACTATCTATCGGTTATTAATACCTATCACAATCAGTCTATCTAGGTAATTTGATATCTTATTGTTTCTGTAGTGACTAGTATATACATAGAGATTTCAGGTAGGTTTCTGGTACTTAAACCATGCAACTTGGTTAGATTGACACGAAGCAATATAACTTCTAGTTAATTTTTGGTAAAAATCCATAATATGTAGTTATTTAATCAACTAGGTTATTAAAGACAGCGACTAATGGTCAAGATATTTAAAGCGGTCGCTCCTCTCACGCTTTAATAGTTCGAGACCATTAGTCGCTCGATTAATAACCGAGTTGATTACAAGATTTTTCCGACGATCTCAATATGAATTGTGTATGAATTCTTTATTGAAATACATTTTCATTCTTCACAAGACATACATTTTTCATAATGAAATTTCTATGTATCTATGTTCCAGTAGAGTTTTGACATTTCTCGTAGTGCTTCTGAATACCTACTTTGTGAATGGTTGCCATGAGGATTGCACATTACAATAGCCAAAAAAATTGAGCATTGAAATGGGTCATTAATGATCAATTTCGTACACATTAAAATCACCTTTTATTTCGAGGTCGGCGGAAAAAAATATTTTTCATGCAAGGAGAGGCTTGCTCTATACGTCATTATGAGGTTCAAAATAATAAAAATGAAATTTATTTGAATCCACTTGGGAAGTATATTCAAGTTTTATTATATAAGATTGAAAGTATATTTTCGGTAACCGTCCGAGATACCCACTTTCCGGACTTTTTTTCTTCGAGAAAGTAGCATTTTCTTGGAAAGAACGTACTTCCCGTACTAGGTGGAAAAAATAGCGAAAAAATATCATGGCTGACAGTTCATATGGACTCAGTGGTTAAAACTCTAATTAAATATATTAAGTATTGGTTAAAAAAGGTTTTTTATTCAGCGAATGGGTGCGTTAATTAATCCAAAAAATTTCCGCCACAAAGTTGCCCATACAAATATGGCCTTTTTATGTGACTCTTTTGCATCAAGGCCCTGCCCCCCCCCCCTATATACGCCAGTGGTATTGAAACAATATAGTTTATTATCATCTCAAGTAGTGCTAGTGACTAGGAAGAATGAAGGCCCAAAAATAGAACATAGCAGTACACCACCCAAATGAATGAAAAGTACTGATCGAATAAAAGGATAAAAAAAAGAAATGTCCCTCAAGGTATACATTTTGGTGATCGCGATTTGAAAAGCTTTATTTATTTACCTAAGCACTTGATTGCATCCATTTTAGCAGATGGTAAAGGTGGACAAAACATCTTCTCAGCATGCTCTTTCAGGACTCCCAAAGATACAGTTAGAATCACGTAATCAGCACAATACTCAGATCCATCGCAACATTGTATCACTGCTCTAGGTCCTTTATCTCTATTTTGAACAGCACCCCATTTAATGTTTGACACTGGTTTGTTATACAGAACACTACACTCGGGTAGTTCTCTCATCAGGGGAGCAAGAACACCAACAAAACCAAGTGGTACTTTAACCTGACCTCCAGGAATCTCTATAGCACTACCATAATTGTCTGCACTAATTTGACATAAGTCGTCTCCTAATCTGTATTTCAGATGGTTTGTTAATCCGAATAATATTCTTGATGCATCGTATCTTTGGTCTTCGGAAAAATTCTGAAGTTCTTGTTGAATTCTTAAACCTTTAACAAAATCAAAAGCATTTGCAGAAAATCATAAAGAAATGTTTTCACTTCTTTTATCAGGGGTTCCAATGATTAATTATTCAACTTTTATTAGGTATTTATTATCATCAAAAAGCTTAATGGTATTTGAAATTCATATGTAGGTAACATCCTCAATCGTTCGAGTTACCCTGAAGAACTAAATGTTATCAATCAAGATCAGTAATTCCAAGAAAGTTCTCACCAGAGGGCATTTTTATTTACCAGTGATGAACATGTTTCTGCAGAAAAGTTCTGCTTTGAAAACTCAATACCACGAGTTGCTACAAAGCTATAAACTCGTCATTTTTGGTAAAAATTAACCAAAATATAGTAAAAAGATTGAAAAAAGTTTGTTCAGAAGTTCAAATCGAAATTCGGTTATTTGAAAATTACCATTCTTTTATGACTCAACTATCTGCTAATATGCTGAATCCCCTCCTATCAATTCGGAAAAATGTTACTTCCTAAACCTAAACCTAAAAATCCCTGTACTGAATGATATTATTTGCATTTTGCAATATACTCCAAATCAAGAATAGTACCTAAGAAATTCATGAGGGATCCATGCTCTTTTCCAGAACACACAGAAAATAAACTGTGAGCTTCTTCTTTGATCTTCATGAAGGTATGATAAGCCATAATAGCAGTGGAATCCTCTATGACTCTTCCTTCGCTAGTACAATAGACCGCCTTTTTGTAATCAGTTTTCAGAAGTGGTTGTTTTATGAGACCCTCTATAGCTGCCAGATTGTATACGGGATTTCCTACACAAGCTCCCTCTATGTATTGAGCCCCCATTTCAGCAATGACATCGCCGAGCCAACATGAATGAATTCTTCCACCGGGTCTGAAAAATCGATACGAAGTTTAGTTGTTTGGTGGCAGATGTCGACAGTTCTATTATTTTTTGGCTTCTGCTTAGGTATAATAGGCATTTGCAATGTTACCATTTAGTCATCAAGTTATGAAAGGTCTACTTGATAATATTAGGTTCAATAATGACTAGAATATATATAGGCTAAGTGCTCTCTATAGCTGTAGGAAATATTTGAAGTTCAACAGAATTCCCACTGTTATTATTGCCAAGTTGTGAAATCAGAGAATAATTTTAATCTATTATTAAACTCATACTTCAGAGATAATCACGTTTACACCCAAAGAACATGCAAGGCGTTAATATCATCCAGAGCATCCTTAGATAGAAGACCACCTCTGGTTGTTGACTATAACCTGAGCGTTTTCACTTCATCGACTGAACGATGCATATCCGCAGAGAAGGACTACTTCAAGGTTCATGCATTTTGGAGGTTGGTTGTACGTAAGGATTCTCAGAGATGGCTTTTTGAGCTTTTCTTCATACTGATGAACCCTGAAAGGGAGAAATAGCCACCTATGGATGCTTCGAATGATAGTACTTCCTTGAATGTTTTTGAACGTGGATGTGATGTGCTAAGAAGTATGAATTCTTTGTGAGTTGATTTTATTCGATATAAACATTTTCTGATTCCATTGTTTATCCTTACTTTGTATTATTATTGCCTTTGCAGCCAGCCCTTTGGCAAAGACGGAAGAACAATCAATATGTGAAAGTGCCAGAAAGTCAAAAAATGGCATTTAATTATCGTGGACTGCATTAATTCTGGTGTAGATCCAGTTTAGATTCAAATTTGAGAAATAGTTTTAATTCGTCAGTTTTCCAGAAATAGTTCACTTTGTTACCTTCCTCACATTTGAAACGAACCAATCTCTTGATCGAAGAGAGAAAAAGTTAGAACCTCATGAATGATTTTCTGATCATTATTTTTCGGTTTGGTTTCATTATTATTTATTCAAATCTCACCATAGCCATCTAAATGTTTAATCTTCGTGATAAGCACAAATGTTTTTTCGATTCATATGAAATATAGTATTTTTTGTGGGCTGGTTCCTAGGGCATCATAGTTTTGACCATATAATTGTCAGTTTAGGATTTAGAACAGGAGCTTGGATTCACTTATGGAAAGCTCGAGTTGAATAACAATTTTTCCTGTTTCCGGCTACATCGAGTTTTGAAATAAAATTTTCCGAATATTCTCAAGACTAAAGATCTGATTGGCCGCCAAATTTCATTTCGCTCGGTTCTGTTCTATCTGAGATATTGGAGAACAAAAATTTTGAATATTGCACATTTAATTTCCATGGGTTAAGGGCTATACATGAAGTAGCCGCGTCATTCTTGAATTGCGTTGCTGATTTCAAATAGATTTGATAGCATTTGAATAACTTAATTTTTTCCGCCTCTTTTTCCACTTTGATTTTTCGGTTTTAGGTTCAGAATTCGAAAGAAATCTTGGAGAGGATTATCACCTGGATTCAGTAAAGAAGAAATCTTTCATTATCAAATAGTTTTTTGAGTTTTATTTCTGTAATAACGGCGAGACAGAGTTTTTCTACCTGCTCATTGGTAAAATAGTATGGTATCCTGTTTTGCACTAACCCCAGCTGGGGATTTTGGTTTAGTTTTATGTATTATATCAGATTAGTTTTTGATATCAAATTAATATATACATATACCTATCGGTTGCTTCAAGTACTGTAAAGTTAGTTATTCCACAATGAGCCAATCTTTGAGCAGCCGAAAGTCCAGCAATTCCTGCTCCAATGATAACGACAGATGGTTCTGGCTTCGATGGATCAATCATTGAATCTGATATGGTGCACATTGACACTGGTGCCTTCTTTGGATTCTTGTTGCATTTTTCTTCTTGGTTAGAATAGCAGCAAATTGCTTTCCAACATCTGGATTGAAATAGGAAATGTTTAAATCTCAAAGAAAATTGAGAGCGGAGAGAGGAGAAGGTATAGGCGTAACTCTTATTTGTAACGGAAAAAATATTATTACCTTTTCTTGATGTATGTAGACAATAATGGACTTGAATTTGGGACTAATTTGGATACAATCATCTTTATGAATGATAAACACTAAATTTTCATAACATAGCAATCAATCAAAATGACAAATACATGATTCATACAACTTGAAAGCATAGATTTATAATACTACAGAAAATTATTTATAGCAAGTTTGTAACTTTGACGACGAAATATAATACACAAGGGTTCAAATAATTTGTAAATACCAGTTGGACTCACAGGTGAATATTTCGAGGTTCTGGTGGACATCAACCATTTTCAGTTTTGGAACATCGATAGGAGCTAGAGATTGGGTCCTCATTGTTTCGGCTCTAGTTAATGTGTGTGAAGTTGGCCCAGCACTTTTTCATTTTCGAAAAAAAAATGTTGTGCTGAATTGTGCTAGATTTGTGCTGCTTAAATTTGTTTTTTATTTCATTCGGTTTTTGAGATAATCAACGAAATGTTTTGTACGAACCTATACCTAGCATTTTCCGAAAAATGGGTTTCCAACTGTTGAAATGGATTATGGTATAAATGTATTGAGAAAGTACTGAGTTGCGGCTTTCGAACTTTCTTGCAAGTTCCTTGGAGTTGTAAGAATATTCAAATTAACAAAAAAAATATTTCAGAAATTATGTTTTTTTTTCTCCCGAAAATGAAAAAATGCAAAATTTAATTCACAAATTCGGGAGAAAAAATATATTTGCTGAAATAACTTTTTCTTATTTCATTCGATTTTTTAGAGATTAGAATGACTTTTGAAAAAATTTCAACGGCAGAAGTCAATACTATAAACTCAGTATATCAAGTCCACAATCTGTTTCAGTTGACGAAGACCAATTTTTCGGAAAATGCTACAAAGGTGGGTTCGTATAAAAACATTTCGTTGAATATCTCAAAAACCGAATGAAATAAAAAAAAAATCAGCGGCACAAAGCAGCACAAATCTAGCCCAATTCAGCACAACATTTTTTTTTCGAAAATCAAAAAGTGCTGGGCCAACTTCACACTCACTGTTGCCAGGTATACTGGTTCTTCCTCCACCCTACTGATTTTTCTTATTTTCCCCCATATAAAAAGAAAACTCATAATTTTTCTGAAACTTTGATCAGCACAAGTTGGCACAAATAGAAAACAATCATATGAAACAATTTTCGTCGAAAAAAAATGAAAGTGTTGGGCTAACTTTTTTTTTTATTTCTTTATTTTTTGGTGAATTAGCAGGATATTTGTGAAAATAACAACAGCACAACTTTGCCTGAGAGTAGCACAAAATTTTTTGAGCATGTTTTTTCTAAAAAAAAACCAAAAGTGCTGGGATAACTTTTTTTTATTTTCGTAGTTTGTAGGAAAACCGAAAGGATTTTCGTGAAAATATTTATGGCACAAATCAGCACAAATGTAGCACAAATTTTTACATTTTTTTGTGAGAAAAAAAACGAAAGTGCTGGGCTATCTTTTTTTCTTAAATTTCGATTTTTCAGGAAACGAGAGGGACTTTCGAGAAAATTCGAACGGCACAACTCAGTACATGTGTAGCACAATTTTATGAATCATTTAAATCCCATTTTTCGATAAGTGCTGGGCTGGCTCATTTTTTCGGTTTTTGAAATATTTCGAAAACCACTTGGAATTAGAAAAAAAAATTATCAGCACAAAGCAGCACAAACCTAGCACAATTCAGCACAACAATTTTTTTTTTCGAAAATCAAAAAGTGCCGGGCCAACTTCACACACATCTCTAGTTAGTAAATAGGCTACATAAACTCAACGTCTCTGGAGTTATGCTTCTCTGTAAGTTCTTAAAATTTTTACTAATACTTTACGTGAGTTCAATGTGTTGAAATGTAAACTAGAGACACATTTTTATAAAATGCGTTAGATTTGGAATGTTTGGATTCTATCATTCTTTAAATTCAACAAGTCAGAAGTGTTTACCTGAAAGCATAACTATTGAAGATGTTTTGCTTGAATGTTTTGAATCTGGAGCAGGATTTGATTTCTGAACGTGTTATAGGGCCGTATTCATAGTTCGCTCTTGAGGGTGAGTGAGAGTTGACGTCACATTTAAGGCTAGTATTCATAAGGGCGATACAAACTCTTACTCGCCCTCAAGGGCGAACTATGAATACGGCCTTAATTTTATTTTTGTGGGATTTTTGAAACATTTCCTCAACCAAGATGAACGCAATATTTATCAGAAATCATTTAGCGATGAAAATCTAGACATTTTGACCTGCTGAGGTGGAATAAAATTTACTTTCAAGATAACACGAAATAACTCTTTCATTAATTCATTGAAATCAATGTTCTGAAATATCCCGAATGAAATGATGAAACACATTCTCAACTCCTAAACTTTAAAGCGCAATCCTGATGAATGTGAAACCATTTAACATTTTCTTATGTACTCTGAAAGTGTGAACTGTTCATTCTTGCCGGAAAAATTCACCAAAACTGACTGAAAAATTTCCTTATACCGAAAACAGTTTTTTGATGATATGACTAGACTTGATAGTGCAGATATACCTGAAATTATGTTTCATATTAGTATGTGGTTAGATTTATCTATTTGAGTTATGAATTGAAAGTTTTCAGGTTGGCGCTTGGAACTATAAATTCGTACAAATTATAAAGTTTTAGATGTTTACGATCGGCCGTCAGGTATCAGCAGCTTATGAATGTAACAAAATATCGAACATTGGTATCCCCATGATTGGAATTTATAATAATTTATCAAATTCAACACCCCTGCCTGGACTTCACATGGAAATGATCGAGACGAGATAAACCCAACAATTAGCGATGCAGCTTCAACGTCTAGAAATTCTCGTTGCCCTCCAGTACAATTCACAGATTGTACAAATTGTACAATAAATGTAAATAGATTAACAATTCATTTGTGTTCGAGAGTATCGTTGATTAGATGTTTCTTTTATTTCTTTTATAGTTTTATAACAACCTCATCAATATAAAAATTAAAACCATACTTTGTTTAATCTTATTATAATATTTTCATTTGTAACATTACCCTACGCTACAGCAATGCGGTAAGAATTTTACCTCACCGTTATTTTCAAATTGCTTAGTAACTGCCCACAATTCTGGAATGTTGAGCTTGCGTATTACATAGAAAACGGCTCAAAATAGTGTCACTTTTCTCACGATCGGAGAAAAATACAGTTTCCTTACGCTGATAATTTCTTAGGATGGAAATAACAATAAAAAAATCATGCCTATCGAATGTACGCTGATTCGAAAAAAATCAAAACAAGAATATGTGAGCAGATATGGTTATGATATACAGATGTGGAAGAAACGGATGGAAACAGGGGAGTTTCAGTGTTAAATTCACGCTGGTTTGGAGTCCAGTGGAGCAGTGGAAGAATCGAAACCTCGGAGCGATGCGATGTTGAATAAGCGGCTGGTCTGTTGGAATGGCAGTCTGTAGTGAGTGGGGAAGCGCGCAAGCAACGATCTAACTCGTGTCTAGAGACACGAATTCTACTTTGGCTTCCGGACTCCCGCGTTCGCCGCAGTCGCAGTGAGTTGGAAAGCAAATTTACCGCTGACTTTCTGTAGTTTTAAAAATTTTTAGATTCGTGGCTAAATGGCATAAATCCTCATAATAGAAAGTGAATCGAGTTCTACTTAATTGTAGAAATCAATAAGCCGGTGATATATTCCATTATAATTCAGCAAATTTATGAGAGGAAAATATCTTTGCTTTGTTTAGAACGTTAAATTGATACAATGGTGCCATAGAGTGAAAACATGAACGTTTTTAGTAAAATCACTAGGCTAATACCGTTTTCCTGTTTAAAATTCGTTTACATAAGAATTTGTATACTTACCGGATTTTATGAAAAATTACTATGCCGGTAACAACTTGATTTTTTTGTGTGACTCATCCGTGAATAAGATATTGCTCAGAAAAGAACTAATCTCATTCTCTTTTTCCATCATCTTTTCCCAGAATTCCATTCTTTTGAAATGGTCTTCTGGAAAAATTTCCTGAAAGGTTTGCAATTTATAACATTTGTAACCATTTATTTTCAAAATATTCCGAACAGTTCTATCGCCCAAATCGACTTGCTGGGCAATTTTTCTGCTAGAACAAGGTGCACTGGTTTCAACAGCAGCATACACATACACTTCTCTTGCCAAACGAATGCTGGGTAATTACATGATAGGGCCAGTTTTCATCGATGGTAACCTAAACGCTACAAAATATTTGGATCTATTACAGAATCAAATTATTCCGACAGTTCGATAGCTACCAATTAATTAATTATTTTATTTTCAAACCAGTTATGACGAAAAAGAACCTGAATATTAATTTTCACAGGAAATTATTTGTTTCATTCATTGAGGCAAATAACTTCCGCCCATGGCACCCATAAGAGTGGAGAAAATTTGGCGTATTCATTTTCAATAGTCATGCGATGTTATCCATCTCCCGTTTGCAGTGTTACTGATTCGATATTCGATCCTAGATCGTTGCCTGCGCGCATCCCCACTCACTACAGACTGCCATTTCAACAGACCAGCCGCTTATTCAACATCGCATCGCTCCGAGGTTTCTATTCTTCCACTGCTCCACTGGACTCCGAACCAGCGTGAATTTAACACTGAAACTCCCCTGTTTTCATCCGTTTCTTCCACATCTGTATATTCATTTGTATGGACATAAGTTTGAGCTTTGAGTACTTGAATAAAAACTACAATTGAGAATAAATATTTATTCAAACAATCAAAAATTCATTTTGCCTTTTCTTGGAATTAAATTTTGATTTTCAAATATCGGTTGTAGTTTCAAACACTGTAATATCTAGTTAACAGAACGAAGAAAATGTGATATGTCAAGAGGTACAATCCTCTATAATCATTTTTCTGCAAAAACACTTCGTTTTCAGCAAGAAGTCAGTGGAAAGGGTGACTACATATTTTCATTGAATATTTTATGACCAAAGGTGATAATGCCAGGCATCTTCAATTTCCGATATTCTCCGACTGCTTCTGTATGTGCCTCCACGAATTTTCTATATCAGTTTTTTCAGTAAAACTGCTGCACACAACAAATCTGATCGCCAATTTATCATTGTGACGATAAGGTGTCAGAAACAACTTCCTCTCACGTTGTATCCTCTCTAATAACGTATTCGTCAATTTATCTTCACCCTTCAATCTAAAAGTCAACACTCCCAAATTCGACGTACAAACTTCGAATCTTTCATCGGCTTTGACGAGACTCTCAAAATACTGGGCTAAGCCAACTTGATGTCTCACGTGTGCTTGCAATCCTTGGACACCATGAATACGGAGCACAAACCAAAGTTTCAACGCTCTGAACCTTCTACTGTTAGGTATCTGCCATAGGTGAAGGTTTGGTATATCTCCTGGGTTCAATCTTTTGGCAGTTTCACTCGGATTCATCTCTTGAACATATGTGGTATCTTTGAACCAAAGTGCTGAACAATCTGAATTCACCTTCATCCATTTATGAGGGTTGAAATTGAAGGAGTCCACTTTATCTATACCCTTCATTAGAGGTCTGAATTCTGGACATATTAGGGCTGTACCAGCATAAGCTGCGTCAACGTGTAGCCAAAGTGACTCCTTTTGGCAGACATCACCCAATTCCTCAACATTATCGAATGAGCATATGCCAGTTGTACCAAAGGTAGCAATTACGCAGCATGGGATAAAACCATTGGCTCTATCTTCCTCGATTGCTTTTTGTAGGGTGTCACCTCTCAAACTACCATTAGAGTCTGGCTTCAACAGTCTTACAGGAATTGAAGCCAATAATCCTGCTTTTTCTACGGAAGAGTTCGACTGGTTGGAACTATAAGCTACAAATTGTTTATCTGATATTTTCGTTCCAATGGTCTTCGAAAGACGATGTTTTGCGGTTATCAAGGCCAGAAGGGTGGATTCACTCGCAGAATTCTGAAATAAGATAGCTGATGATAACGGAAAGTTTGTAGGATTCATTTAGTGTACCTGAATGGAGCCTCCTCCAAGACCGTCATAGGAATTGAGAAAATATTCTGGTAGACCCATCATTTTAACCAACCAGTCCATCATCTTCAGCTCGAGCTCGTATGAAGCAGGATTGGACTCCTGAAATGCATCAATTATATTGAGAAATTGTAATTTTGGCAAAGCATTTTGGTTTGGCTGGGTTAGGTTCAAAGTTCTTGGTGTATATCTGATGAGTCTCGTCCTTAACTGTTTAATTGAGGGAATATTTCTTGGCTTCAGGACAGTGGGGTGAATTATACACACTTTTTTAAATCGCCGACGTTTCGATCCTTTTTTGGATCTTCTTCAGGGCTGCAAGAATATTTATTTCTTAGTCTTGAGAGAGTTTACAAATATGTGTAAAATACAAATTTAAACTTTACGATTCACGAACTCAATTAGGTATATGAGACACTATTACAAACAAGCTACATGGACACAGATTAGAAAGAGACCAACATTCAGGTGGAATTTGCAAGTATAAACTTTTTTTTTTTTGTATTATTGTATTGTTTTATTAAATTTTTTTTTTCTTTATAATTTTGTTTATATTTTTGTATCATACAAACTCAATTCCCCATTATTGATTACATAATTGTATTTCAATTCTTACCAATTTGGACTGGTGTATTTGGACACGGTGGATGTTTAGTTTCATTTATTCGTCTTTGTTTACGTGTCTTGTTGGTGGTATGTTTCCGTGGCCAGTCACTATGATACTGATCGACGGAGTTCTCCGTCTCCTGTTATCAATTCTTGAATACGTTTCTTTTTCCGTTAGTTCGTCATAATACCCTTTTCAATTATATTTCTCTTAACAGGCCGTTATAAATATTATTCAAACCTTGTATGTCTGATCTGACGTTTACTGTTTTATTAATGGATATATATATCATTTCACTAATGCATCTTTTTTGATAATTTTTTTCTGTGTCAAGTATTTTTACTGCATCAAAATCGAAGTCGTGTTTTTCGTTTGAAATGGTGTATAGCAAGAGCAGTTTTCTCGTTTTTGTCTTTGTTATTTTCTCCGCAGTCGTATTTGTGTTGGTATATTCTGTTTTTCAAATATTGTTTTGTCATGCCAACATAAGATAAGTTGCAACCTTTACAGGGAATTTGATAGACTAAGTTGGATTTTGTTAACTTTGGGTAGGGGTCTTTTAATTTTGAGTATATGGTGTTGAGTTTTCCCAGGGAGTAAAAAGCTAGTTTGATGTTGGTAGCGTTGTTTTTTATGAGGTTTTCAACTTTTTCTGACAGTCCTTTTATGTATGGGAATTTACAATATTTGATGTTCTCTTTTTCGGTTTGCGCGTTATTCTCGAAACCCGAATTTGTAAATTTCCGCTTGTACTGTTGTATAGTTTGGTTTATTAATGTTTTGGGGTAGTTGTTCACTCTTAAAATTTCTTTAATCTTGATTTCATTATTATGCCAGTACTCTCTATTGCTCAGACTATAACTTCTAAATAAAAGGTTTTTTATTGTGTTAATTTTTTTGTGTTTGTGGATGAAATGACAAGTAATTTAAAAATTCTGTTAGATGAGGTGGGTTTTGTATACCAATTCGTTGAGATTGACCCATCGTTGTTTCTAGTGAGCTGAACATCTAAGAACGATATTTTATTTCTGTTTCTGTCTCTATGGTGAATTGTATTCTTTCATGAAAAGCGTTGAAGGTGTTTAAAAGTTCGTCTATTTTGTCGTGTGGGACTGCAAATATCGTATCATCCACGTATAGTTTCAAAATGGTATAGAAATGAAAGCTTGCGGACGCTGGTTGAAATTAGTTTGTTCATTATTATGTTAGCATAATGTTGCACTGGCAGGGTTTCCCATCGCTGCGCCCTCTGTCTGTAGATATATTTGTCCGTTTAAAATAAAATAACTGGAGTCGAATATGAATTCTATTATCTCGCATAAAACGCTTTATTCAGTTCTGTGTAAGCTGAAATGTGTGACCAATTTTCTTTTATTATCTGTAAAACGAGCTGTTTCGGTATATTGGTGTTAATGAGGTTACGTCTAGTGATACTAGGACGTAGTTTTGGGGGGAGGAGTTTTATTGTTTTTATATATTCAACCAGTTCTAACGAATTTTTTTATATTGTAGTCGAAGGTTGTGGTCCAGGGGGATAAAATATCGTGAAGAACGCAGACAGACTATATGTAGGTGAACCCTGACAACTAACAATTGGTCTCATGCACAGAGTATCTTTATGTGTTTTTTCTTAGTCCATACATTCTTGGGTGGAACCGCATTGTGAATTCTAAGTTTTTTCATCGTTTGGTCGCTTATCATGTTCTGTTTGTGTAATTCTTAACAAGTTCGTGTTTTTTGTCTGGAATATAGTTGTAGGATCTTTGTTGGCGGTTTTATAGGTAGATTCGTCTTCTGCCAAGTTGTTTTCATGGCTTCAATGTAGTCACATTTATACATTATAACTGTACTATTACCCTTGTCAGCTCTAGATACAATGCACTCGGGATGGTCATTTTAGGAATTTTTTTGTCGCGGCAAGGTTGCTTTGGAATATGCTTTTTTTTTGTATTTTTTGCTTGATTTGATGCAGTGATTTTTGCTGATGTTAGCGAAAGCTGATCTAAGGTTGTTTTTAGTTTCTTCTGTCAGATTTGATTGACCATTCAGGTGTACTCGAAATCTTTAATCACGTTGACATTTAATCGGTACCTGCCGTTTGTTTCTGTTGGGTATTAAATTTGGGGCCTAGGTTAAGAATTTGCAAAACCATTTCAGGAATTTGTATGTTGGTATAATTGAAAAGAAAATTCTCTGTATTTGGTTCCGACCTGAATGTAGCTTTCTCTTTACAATAAATTTTGAATTTTTTTTAAGTTATTCTTTCTAATTAGCTTAAAGTTTCTTTCATAGGACTCGTTTGATTTTCTAAAAAATAATGTAGAAATATTTGTTGTCAATAGACTATCGATTTTAGCTTTGATTAAAGATTTTTCTTTTTCAAGCCTTTTCAACTTCCACAATGTAATTTTTATTTCTATATTTAATACCGAGTTCTGAAATCTGGTTTTTGTTCGTTCAATTTCACTGTTGAATGGACTTGATTCCTTTTTTTTTGCAGCAAGATGCAAGATGCTCATAATAAGCCTCATGCGTAATTTTGTGACCATAGCCTTAACAGAACCATAGAAAATTCATTTGGAACATTGTGAAAAAAAATCTTCATTTCCATAACGAAATATCCGATTCGGGGGAAATCAATTGAAATATTTTGTGAATGAAGTTATACTGAACGTTCATGCAAAATTTCGAGAGAATCGCTTTTACTGAACCATTGAAATAAATTTTTTCATTATTGATTTTTTTCATATTTCATTCTTTGAATTTTTTCCAGAATGTTATTTTGGTCGTGCTGAAATTGTGCATTCATATACACATCATAAATCCCAAGTTCTCAACAAAATTTTGAGGTCATAACATTATTGCTCCTCCAACGAACGATTGCTCAAAGACACCTGCTAAGAACTTTTCTTAAATTCAAATCAAATTTATTTATCATCACCTTTTATATCACTGACCCATATAAAAAATAAAATATTCATGATTGATTCATCAGTTTATTGTGACCCCCATATTCTGAGCAGTATGCAGTTTCAGAGTGATTCTTCATTCCTGTTAATTTTCCTACCCGGGTACAGAAATTTCGTCACGAAATGTTCTGGAGTTTCCTCCCTTTTTCATAGAATCAGTCTTTATCGTTTGTGCCCATACCCATCTCATCACGAGGTGATTACTCTAACGTCAGTGGCCTAAGAAACACCCTGTGAGAGATGCAACCTGAAAGTTTCGGATCTTTTCGCATTGAACGTTTCGAGAAATTTTTTGGGGTGGTGACCTAACTAAATATTAACTTTGAGTTGAGAGGAGACACCTTGTGTCAAAGGAATATTAATTTCGAATAATTAACTAGATTAAATCGTATTGAAAGATATTCCGAATAAATCAAAATTGCAGTATTTGAAATTTACTAGGTTTTTGAAGCTGGCTTATCTCTGCTGCTCAGTCCCAATCAGTTCCCACTGTTTCCAGAGTTATCTTTGAGTTTCTACTTTGTTTCCACTGATATGATATTATTTGGAAAACTGTATCTATACTCCGTTCACGAAAGGTTGAGCCATCGGTTGGCCATGACAATTTGGCATATTCCACTGTGTATATTGAAATTTTTGGTTATGTTCTTTATTTTCTTGTCAGATTGATACGCAATGTTGTCAATATTGCATAGAGTTCTCTGATAACTCGCAAGCTCCTCGGACGAGGCGGAGTACATTCAGCAACGTTGACTTTATTTTTATTTATGACAGTAAATACTGCCAACTTCAGATAAATAAAGAAACGCCTCCTATGTGCTCAACCTTGCGTGAACGAACTATATATAAGGATACAAGAGCATAGGTAAAATAATTAATAACTAAATTATGAAATGAAATGAAATGAAAATCAGCGGTAAATGATTGAATAAATCAAAATTTTCTAGAAAAACTTGATGAATCATAGATGTCATTAAATTATCATAATCAACTTCATTTCAACTGATCTGCGGCCTGTCATTTTCTTCAAGGTCAAAATCATCAACATTCTAGGTTTTCAAATTCTGTATCTAAGATAAACTTTTGGAGTTAATGATCCGAGCTGGATTCTAAGGAAACAGATTGTTTTCATAATTGTGTTGTAAGAGAATTTCCAATAAAATTGGCGAACAACCCGATTTTCAAATCCAGGAAGAAGGAGTTATGATTTGAACAGAAAAATTGAATTCATTAATAAATAGAGTGAAAACAATTATTTTTTAGAAATACAAATTTTGATTATCGTTGCCTCAATATGAATAAGTTTGAAAATATTCTAGACTTGTATAGTATGGTTAGGTACATTAAAAGCTGGTTTGGTTAATGTCAAAGAAGCTAACAGGTTGTCGCTTAGAAGTCAAATTCTGAAGTGACAATATTTTTTCTTTGAGAACTTCATGAATTTCCAAAAGTCTAAATACCACTTTTTGACGCGATTATATTTTTTGTGCTGAAAATATCCAAAAAATATAATTATAAATTATTATTACTCGAGAACTATTCGATCGATATTGCTCATTCAAGAACTCAACCGAGATATTCTGATTTTCCACCAATCACGAAAATTTCAAGTCTTCAGAGTCGTTTTCGACCAATCTCAGCCCGAAATAATAACCTACAGATATTTGGCTAAAACTCTGACACGCTGTTCTTCTAAAAGTGCCCAAAATACATAATCTCCTATAGGAAATACTTTCCCCTGGTACATTGACATTGAGCCAAAGATTCCGACTACCGTTCTTTTAATTCACATCTATCGTGTGCATTTGGTGTAGGACTTCTTCAAGAAAAATATTCTTTAAGCATCGTCTTTGCAATTAAGAAGAACTAAAGATTCGCATTAGAGGGGAAATCTTCGCCATTCCGTTCGATATGTGCCAGAGAGCAGATGGAACTTCGAAAATCGCCTACATCAGTGCATCTCTTCTGGAGGACATCATCTTGCTGATGTGATCTTTGGAAGTCGAGTGAAAAAATGGAATGACTACTGATTCAAGCAGAATAATGTTTTCGTTTATTAAGCTTATTTTATTTGATAGCCATTCGAAATTGCACTATTTATTATATTCGTTTATTCGAAAACAGCCACAAGAAGACCCATCAGAGACCTCTTACTCCTGAATTGATAATAATCAACACATTACAACTTAAGCAAAAAAGGGATAAACGCGAATTACGCAAGTGAGAATATAAATAATGACAAAACAGAATAGTATTGATCGATTATAAATCAACCAATATTAAACTCGTACGTCGAAGCAAATCTTATCAACATACAAAGAATATAAAAGAGCATTATTGAGAACATTCATAGATAGCTATTTCGCACTATCGAAGTTCATCAATATGGAGAATAGCTTTGCATGACAGAAGCACGCTAGGATCCTATAGGCACTTAGATCTGTCATACCGTTCCGGGTATTATTTGTACAAATACCGAAACATAACGCCACTCGTGCACTCGTGGATTGCCTCAGTCAGAAATGGAAGGAAGAACATCACGTTACTTTGTCCAAGGCTTATGCAGTGGGAGGAGGTTATTCGCAAGGATCGTTTTGTTTCCGTATTAGTACAGATAAAACTTAGTACGGTATGTCAGATCTAAGTACCTATAGGATCCTAGAATGCATGTCATTCAGAGCTATTCTATATACTGATGAGCTCCGATAGGGCGGAATAGCTATCTATGGATGCCATCAATGTTATTACCTCCTAGTATGTTCTATGGGCGTTCACGCGATAATCTCCGAGATATGAGTTCAATGTGGGTTGACTTTATTCGATAACTCTGCTTTCATTGTTTATATAGGGTGTCCCGGAAAGAATGCGACAAACGGATACCATGAATCAAGGTACATCAAGGAGGACTCGCAACAAGTGGTTTTAATCGTTTGAGGGCCTTCGTTTGGGGTATACAGAGTGATAATCATCTTATGTCTGAAATTTCGAGTATTGATAACTCTTAAGCTATTCAATCGAAATTTCAAATTTGGAAGTTTTGTCACCCTTTACGATTGCCATAACAATTTACTAATCGACTTGGAATGAATAGATGAAAATAAGTTAACTTCTCGGTATAACAATGGTATTACTGTATTGAAAAAAAATTTTTATTTATTCATAATTTACTAATTTTATTTTGCTTCCAATTACTGAGACTATTTTATCACTTAACATCGGTACTATTTTTTTTCTTTTTTTGAATTATTTTGGCATTTAAATTCGAGGGAACCAAAGATATTATACGAAATGGGTCCATGTCGTTCAATACGGTAGTATTTTTCTTTGTCCTTTCTTTCTGATAGTTTGAAACGGATTATTGAAGGCACCGAACATATCGAACGGAATTTATGTAATTGTTATTTTAGTTCTGTTTATTTATTTGTTCATTTTATTTTCTAATTTTCTCTTTAATTTATGTTTAATTATTGAGATTTTTGTCGATTATTTTTAATTATGTATTTCGAAATGAAAATTCGAAGAATCTGAACATATCGGACTGAATTGCTTTGATAGATTTGGTAGATATTTTAATTTTCAACTGACAAATATTTTCAAAAATTTTTTTATTTTATGTTTAATTATTGAAATTGATTTTTCAATTAATTTGGAATGAAAATTCAAAGGATTCGAACATATCGGACTGAATTGATGGATTGGGTTTTGGTTGATATTTGAATGATCAATTATTGATATATATTTTTGAAAAATATTTTTATTTTATGTTCAATTACTGAAATTAATTGTATATTATACATGTCCTCGGTAGTATATCTTTATTCTTCTTCAGTTTCATACACTTCAAAATTATTATAATGTTATTTATGAAACTAAAATATTCCCGTGTATAACAGGAAACATCAACTAGTTGACGCTCTATGCCCCTAATGGACGGATGTGCTCGATTATCACATATATAAAATTGTATATACAAAAACAAACTTATAACAAACAACAAACGTATCACAGTTGACAAATGTACACAATAAAATATCACAGTTAAAATAGAATGAATATCACAGATTTTATGTGCCGAGATGTTTCAAAATGATGTTACTTGTGGAGACAGCAACACTGTAGGAGCTTCTGTTAATGAGTATTCTCAAGTTCAAATTGCTGATGCCTATATGGTTCAATATTTTCAGAAAGTTCTTATGCTCCTCAGTTGTTACTATCTCCCAAAGCAACCGACTACAAATATGCCCAGATGAACAGGGCAACGGTAGGTTGAACGGAGCTCTTCCATCAGGTTCAAATCCCTGCATGCTTCATCCACATTTGTGTGGTCTATGTGTGTGGACCCATTGATAGCATATCTCACCTTCTTGATTTTTTCTTGGCGTCTGTAGTTTTGCAAATGGGCCACTGAGATTTCTAAAATTATGATTTCCTCAGGGTCATACAGATGTAGGAAGATGTCTGGTTTGTTATGGTGGATGCGCTTTTCGGTGAGGATTTTGTTTCCTGCTCTTATCTCCACTCTGCGCTTCCCAACAAAGTCCACAGAAAGCGAGGCCTTACCGAACTGTAGCTGAATGTCCTCTGGGGCATTCAGGCCGCTCAGCAGCGATTTGAGGACCCAGTGAACGACGTAGTCGTGCCTGGTGTTGTAGGCATCCTGGATGCAGGCACTACTGACATGATATGCCGTCTCAGTCTGGTTGCATCCCCTCCTGCAATTCCTTCTCCTTCCCGGAATTGCCCCCATACCATGTACCTGTTCCTCCGCTGCACTATGGAGTAGGGAAATCTCCAACTATCCATGAGTGGGGAGGTGTATGCTGGAACTTCGATGTTAGGGTGCTCCTTTACGAATATTTTCCCGTAGTGCATGTTCAAGGTCCATTCTTTTTCCAGTTGTTCATAGAAGGTTTTTTCTATGTGTTTCCTCAGAGTTTTACAGTTCTTCGTAATATTTACTTGCGTGTACTCTACATCCGGGCAGTTGTATTTAGTAGAAACGAAGTCATGGTCGGATAGGGGGTTTCTCCATCCACTTCTCTGTAGTTGGAGGTAGGTCTCATGTGCCTCTTGCATCTCTGGGTGTGATTTTATGTATATTCCCTTCCTGGTCATATGAATTTCTGCCTCCACCTCGATTGATTTAATGCCTAGTCCTCCTCTGTTTACTGGAATATAAATATGGTTATTTGATGTTGTTTTACCTTTATGTTATGCTGAGTTAGGACTTTTCGCACTTCTTTATCAATCTCATGACAATTTTTTAGAGTTGTGGCCCTCTTCTCATCGGGATACAGGTTACCCATTATATAAATTATGTTGGGTATTACGGTACTATTGAAAAGTTGAGCTTTTGTGGTGTTGTCAGCATTGACCCAAAAATCTGCTTTGTTGTATCTAGAACTTTGGCTTTTATGTTCTCGTAATTTGAACTTGTATCCCTCTCTAGTTGTTCAATACCCAAGTATTTATACCCGCTTCTTACTTCTGGTAAGAACGAGCTGCCTTCTTCGTCCTGTTCGTCTGTCCTGCTGTACATCCCACATTTTGCTGTGTTCAACCTGAGCCCCAATTCCTTTGCACTTCTTTCTATTTCCCGGGTAACAGTTTGCAGTCCCTTTTTCGTTGCAGTGTGGCATTTTATGTCGTCCATAAATGCTTGAATTTGGAATCTACCAGCGGTATCTTTATAAACTTTTTTGCTAGATTTCAGATGCATTATTATATAAGCTGTTATTAGGATAAACAGCAGTGGACTAAGTGAGTCTCCCTGGTACAGTCCTTTTTTTATGTAGATGGGCTTGGTTTTGTCTCTTCCAACTCTTATTCTTACAGACCATTGTTTTGTTAGTGTCTTCAGCAGGTTCTTGATTTGTCGATGCAGTGGAAGCGTTCCTATCAGTCTCTTAAGCTGTTGGTGGCCTATGGAATCAAAAGCCTTGTGAAAATCGTACCATGCAGAATAGTGTTTTTTTCTGTTCAGTCGTGCCCTCTGGGTAATTGCTTTGTCTATCAGTAGTCCTGGATGGTTCCCCAAATATTATTCCTCACCAATTGCTCCTTAGGCACAGCCCAGTCAGGAAGGTTAGCTCTTAAAATAGTTGTTATAGTCGCTGTTAATATTTTATAGTCTGTATTCAGGATTGCAATTGGTCTATAGTTAGATGGCACCTTTTCGTCCCCTTTCTTGTAGATTAGTATAACTTCTGCTCGGCTATCTTTTTCTTCCAGTTGGTACCTACCAGCAAAGCATCGGTCACAAAGGACGATAGATATCTCCGTGCCGAATCGAATATTTTGTATATGTAGTTGGGTATGGCATCCTCTCCAGGTGCTTTCCAGGGCGAGCTGATTTTGAGGCATTCATTTACTATATGCTGTATCTCTTCCTCATTCAGTTGGTCGTTATATGTCTTCGTCGCTGTGGTCTTTTGGTAGTTTTTCAGCATTTCGTCGAAGCAAGGTGTCGGCTCTATTTGATCTTCCTTGCTATATAACTGTTCAAAGTAGTTTTCTACTTCTTGGATGTTCAAAGGGCATGTTGGTTTTACTACTTGCCTTATAGTTTGAATTGACGGTGTTTCTTTGAACTTTGAACGTAGTTTTCCAACTTCATGTCGTTTCTTCTGGTTTTCCAGCTGCTTTTCCAGTATCTTGATACGGTCCTCGTTTGCCCTGATGTACTGTCTTGGTCTCATTCCTAGCTTTCGTATTTGTCTTGCTTCTTTGATGAGAGTCTCACCAATTTTCCTCCTTTCCAATTCAGAATTTTCATCGCTCTGATGTTGTGTTCTTTTAGTTTTGTTATTTTATCTTCTGTAAACTTATACTTCGGTTGGTTGTTCTGGAATTTATGTAAGGTATTTCTGAGAAGTAGTCCCGCACAGTATATTGCTTTTTGCATTTGGTTCTACGAGTAACTGGGTGGGAAACTTCTTGAGAAATTTGGTGGATGCGCTTTTCTAAAATGGTATTAATTAATGACACAGTTTTCCTATTGCCTTTTCTTATATAGAATTTCTTTATTTTATTTCGATTCTTCTCACTTACTGTCTGGAGTATTTTCTTGTATTCTGCTTCCAGTGTGTTTAATTCCTGGTCGTTCTCATCTAGGGTAAATAGTTCTTGGTTTCTTGTTCATTAACCAGCTCCTCGTTCACCCCGGGGCGACTTTCAGGCTGGGGACTCTCCGGACTGGTTGGGGTATTTCTCGAGATGTTTCCTCGTTGGGGCCACTTGTGGGCTTTCAGCATTGGTAGGTGGGTCACTGTTGTTATGTGGCCGTCTATAATAAATTTCTGGATATGCTTCCCTGAGTTTTGTCGCGATTGCTTTCTCGGTTCTTCCTGGAAAAAGGTGTTTTATAGCTTGTATTCGCTTACCAGTCTGGCTTTCGTTTCGGCTTGCATATTCTGCTGTCAATTTCGCTATCTCCTCCGCCGTCCATTTTGTAGTTTTCACGGTCAGAACTGTGTTGTTTTTCAGCTCAAGGCACTTTTTCTTTATTGCTGGTAATGACCTGTGGGGCAATATTCTTTGAATAGTTGTGTGATCCTCGGTAGTGATTGGACCCGTTTTATCTCTCAATATCGAGAGAAGAGCGTCAATTTCGTTTTGTTTCCATCTCGCCATAACCTCATTTGTTATGTAGCAACTGTTGTTCGTTGTTTCGACGGTTTCACAATTCCACTTTATACTATTCTTATAAAGAATTAATTAAAGAACTGTTTGGTATACCACTTTAGCACTAAAAGGCCGGTAAACCGATAAATTTTGAAAATTTTCCGGGACACCTTCCTGACAGCACGAAAAAAGGTAGTATAGTGGTCAGTATCCCCGCCTGTCACGCGGGAGACCGGGGTTCGATTCCCCCCGGGGAGGATAACTTTTTGTTGTGAAATAATGACAATTCATAAAATAAAAATATAAAAAGTTATCCTCCCCGGCGGGGAATCGAACCCCGGTCTCCCGCGTGACAGGCGGGGATACTGACCACTATACTACCGAGGACATGTATAATATACAATTAATTTCAGTAATTGAACATAAAATAAAGATAATTTTCAAAAATATCCATCAATAATTGATCATTCAAATATCAACCAAAACCCAATCCATCAATTCAGTCCGATATGTTCGAATCCTTTGAATTTTCATTCCAAATTAATTGAAAAATCAATTTCAATAATTAAACATAAAATAAAAAAATTTTTGAAAATATTTGTCAGTTGAAAATTAAAATATCTACCAAATCTATCAAAGCAATTCAGTTCGATATGTTCAGATTCTTCGAATTTTCATTTCGAAATACATAATTAAAAAATAATCGACAAAAAATCTCAATAATTAAACATAAATTAAAGAGAAAATTAGAAAATAAAATGAACAAATAAATAAACAGAACTAAAATAACAATTACATAAATTCCGTTCGATACGTTCGGTGCCTTCAATAATCCGTTTCAAACTATCAGAAAGAAAGGACAAAGAAAAATACTACCGATGTTGAGTGATAATTAATTTCAGAAAATGAAAATATGTATTTGGAAAATTATGAATCAATGGAATTTTTAGTTCAATACAAAAAGTTAACTTATTTTTATCCATTCATTTCAAGTCGATCTATTCAGGGGATATGATTTGTGATAAAGTAGTTTTAGTAATTGAAATAAAAAATAGAAATAGTAAATTATGAATTAAAACAAAATTTTAATTCAACATTACTACCACGAACATATTAAACGATGAATTAATTTCAGTTATTGAACTATGAAAATACAATAAAAAAATTAGAAAATGTAGGTGAAAATTTTTTAACACCATTTTATCAATTCTGTCTGATATGTTCGGTTCCTTCGAATTCTCATTCCAAACTAATTTAAAATAATAATATACCTAGGAAAAAAAGGAATATGTTTAGTGAAAATAAATGAACTCGAAATAAAAATAAAAATATTTAGTAAATTATGAATTGAAAAAATATTCAGAATTTATTTACTATTTGGTGACGTACTTACTTACTAACCACAGTTATAAAATTTAGAAAATGTAAAATAATAAATTATGGATGGCCCATATACTACTACTATTGTATAATGATGATTATAAGTATATTCTTTGTACAATGATCGATTATATCTACTATTTATTTATTTTGAAAACAATTTCAAAAAAAGTAAGACCAATTCCATTTAAAGTAAATCAAATTTTGGAAAAAAAACAATTTCAATGAACATAAAATCAATTTCGGCAAGCGAAACTTATTTCGCAAAAAGTTTGTTGAGTTTCCGTAAAAAAGAATCGAAATCCGGGAAAAGTAAAACTCTAGATTCTTTCTAAGCAGTTGCTTTATCTATTATTTTGTGAATTCTGCTTCGGTTTTATTGAAACTGTTTCTTTTCATTCTATGTAATTGTTTCTAGTTTTCCTGAAGCTGGATTTTTCGTTTATAAATATTGCCCGCATTCTTCAAAAAATCTTATGATTTTTCGGAAATTGCTTGAAATTTTTTTGAATGTATCTGAAGATATGTACTTTTTTGAAATCGGTTATTGAACTACAAAAATACAATAAAAAATCAGAAAATGTGTGTGGTGAAAATTTTTCAACATCAAATATCTGCCGATATTTCAGAAATTAAATAAATCTGATCCGGACTGAAAAAATTGCGGGCTTTTTCTATTTTCATCAATATTGGAACAGCCTGTAGGTGAAGATTATTCATTATTTTAATTTTCGTAACCACAAAAATCAATTAATGAGAAAAAAAGATCTCTGTTTGGCACTGTCATACAGGGTGATCAATAAATAATTAAGAAACATTACTTCATGAGTGAAATTTCATAGTTCGATGAATCTTGATCTTATCGGAGAAATTACATCAAATTTTTCAGTTTTGTCACTCTTTAAGTCTCATTTTTTTTAATTTCCCTCAAATTGACGGACAATTTCATCAAAGTGCTCAAAAATGTATTGAAATGGAAGGACACCTTTTGAGCAATTCCTGTACTGAAACTTTTTCCATTCAATTTGTTTTTAAGAAAGAATAATACCAATTTATTTGTTGTTTTCCATTTTATTTATTATTAAGTTTGTTTCTTGGAATGAATCAGTTTCATAAGTGAACACTCTTCTTTATGATATGATTCTTTAATCTGAACTCTCTACTTAAACATAAAAATGGTAAAATGTTAAAAAACCCAATAGAATAGGGCTGCCATAAATGTTGGAGCATCTACCGGGACAAGTGGCACAAAAATAGGTTAATATACCGTGCAAAAAGCTTATAGGTCTATACAGGGTGTTCCAAAATTGAACGTACAAACGAAAAGGGGAGATTCCTTAAGTGAGTTTAAGAAAAAAAGTCCCCTAAACATGGGGTCGCAAACGTTTTGTTTTCGAGATACAGGGTGTTAAAGTTTTAATCAAAAACATGTGTTGATTATTCGAGTTTATCGAATCTTTACGAATCATAGCTACAGATCAGGAAAATTTCCATGAAAACTGACACTGAATTCATTCACCACAGCTTACAAAGTGGCCTTCCCATCATAATTTGGATTTTCACGAGGATTTCGAGAGAATCGTTCAAATTTTTTTTCTCGAAATCGTTAGTAGATACGACGAAACTACAAGAGACCGAAAAGTTTAGTATAAGAACAAAGCTTCTTTTTACATTTTATCAAATTGACAGTTGCTCACCAAAAAAAAAATTCTGCAGAAGAACAGGTGGCAGTGTTCCAGAAAAAATATCACCCTGTACATCTTCTATCGAAATTGCCTTGTCACGTGGTGAGAACTCTCAAATGTAATAGCTTTGCCAAATTTCAGTTGAATATCTAGTGAAGTGTAGATACTATGAGAAAAAAACTTGAAAAAAATTCAAACTTCAACACTCTGTATCTCGAAAACGAAACGTTTGCGACCCCATGTTTATGGGATTTTTTTTCTTAAACTCACTTAAAGAATCTCCCCTTTTCGTTTGTACGTTCAATTTAGGAACACCCTGTATAGGTGTTATACATACAGGGTGTTACATAATAGTATGTCACAACTGGAGGAGGTGAATCTACATATAATTTTAAGAACAAAATTTTATATAAACATGTGTGCGTAAAAGCTTCGTTACGGAGCTGTAGGGTGTTGAAGTTTCCAAAAAAAAATGTTTTTTCTTCATATCTCCTGCAGTTTTTGAGATATACAATCCAAATTTGGAGTGCGGGCTATTTTCAACAGTCTCCGTCATTGCAGGGTGTTTTCTTTACCGGAGCCATGTCTCCTTTTTCCCTGTCCAACTTTTTTGCGGTACGCTATTGATCAGCATGTAATCAATTGTTGATATCATCGTTTAACTCAAAAACTTTTTTGACTCTTGTAATTTTTCGTATCTTTATAGTCCAGTCAATTTGTCCTCGAAAGAACCCCTAGCAGGAAAGTTCTGGGGTAGTTTTGATTTTTTCGATTTTTTATGTTTTTTGGGGTGCTGAATCCGAATCTGAGGTTTGCTAACAAAATTTCGTGAGGAAACATTGAAAAAAATACAAAAAAAGAGAAAAAATCTCATTCTTTGGCAGTTTTCTGCTTATAACTCGGAAACTATCAACTTTTCGTGAAAAACCTCTCGATACAAAATGAAAGTACATAAAATTTCCTACAAATTGTACTACCACAGCTTGTTCTGCGACCACCTGTTCTGGCTCAAATTATAGTTTTAAATGAGGTATTTTCTATGACTCAATGAATGAAAAAACTTAAATTCTATGGTTCCGATGATGCGATTCTCTTGAAATTTTGCATGAACATTCAGCATATCAGTCTCGATTCATAAAAAAAAATTCACTTGAATCAGATATCTTGTTATGCAAATATAAAGATTCTTCTTTTCTATATTCCAATTGAATTTTCTATGGTTCTGCTCACACTATGGTCACACAATTTTGCATGAAGCTTATTATGACCCTCTTGCATATTGCCGCAACATTTCATTTCGACTGGTTTCATTTTGTCTGAGATATTGAGAAACAAACATTTTGAATGGCCGTATTTTGTTTCATAAAACAAGGCCATTCTAAATTTTTGTTCCTCAATATCTCAGACAAAACGAGACCAATCGAAATGAAATGTTGCGGCTAAATGCAAGATGCTCATAATAAGCCTTATGCAAAATTGTGTGACCATAGTGTGAACAGAACCATAGAAAATTCAATTGGAATATTGAAAAGAAGAATCTTTATATTTCCATAACAAAATGTCCGATTCGATTAAATTTTTTTTTGTGAATCGCGACTGATATACTGAATGTTCATGCACAATTTCAAGAGGATCGCATCATCGGAACCATAGAATTAATTTTTTTTTCATTTATTGAGTCATAGAAAATACCTCATTTTCAACTATTATTTGAACCAGAACGGTTTGTCGCAAAACAAGCTGTGGTAGTACAATTTGTAGTAAATTTTATGTACTTTCATTTTGTATGGAAAGGTATTTTAAAAAAAGCTGATAGTGTCAGAGTTATATGCAAAAAACTGACCAAGAATGAGATTTTCATTCTTTTTTTGTATTTTTTTCTATGTTCCGTCTGGAAATTTTGTTAGCAAACCTCAAATTCGGATTCAGCACCCCAAAAAACATAAAAAATGAAAGAAATCTAAACTACCCCAAAACTTTCCTGCTAAAAGCACAATTCGACTGCATTATTAAGCGTTTTCGATTAAACAATTATCGAACGATTGTATGTTGATATTGAATAAGCTTAAGTTGAGTCTCAGATGACGAGCTATCATAATAAAAGCATATCTATCGTGTATTTCTATTATGTTTTTTGTTTAGCGAATAACATACAATCGTTGAATAATTTTTCTTCGAAAACGGTTAGAGATACGAAAAAATTACAGCATAACAACCAAATTCAAATTACTGACCGGGACAATTGAATAACTGACGGGGACACTGGGACTCAATGCTTCAAACCGGGACGTGTCCCGGCGTACCGGGACGTATGGCAGCCCTACAATAGAAGCCTTTAGATTACCAAAGCAAGTGATGAAATGGATACCCCGGAAAACAGGAAAAGAAGAAGACCAAGAACGACATGGATTAGTGGAATAAGAAAATCAATGAGTGAAGGAGGGCTAAATGTTGAAGACTACATCAACAGAGGGCATTGGCAATTGAGAATCGGACTATATCTTTAGGATGTTTTAACCCGAATAAATAATAATTCTTTTTCAGTCATAAAACGCACATGCTGATTGCTAGTCCGGTTCTGTTGTTTCAATTAAAAAAATTGGAAGGAAGCCAGGAAGGAAGATAAAACTATAGAATTTGAAATAATATTTCCTGTAAAGTACAGATTCATTGAAAAGAATGTTTATTGATAGCACTGTACCTATGAAGGTGTCAAACAAAGATTTAAAATTTTCGTTATGAATTGTTTCTTTGTGGTCACGATATCGAAAAAACCATAATGTTCACATACAGGGTGTTCCAATATTCTCGGAAATATAGAACGTCTGAAATTTTTCTAGTCCGGATCTGATTTATTCAATTTCAGAAATGTTGAAAGATGCCAATTGTAAAACGTGACAATAATTATTGAACTTTTGAAATTTCACTCATCAGGTAATGTTCTTTGATCACTTCTTGATCACCTTGTACGATCGTGACAAGCAAAAATTTTTAATTTTTCACAATAATTGATTCTTTGTGGTTACTAAAATGAGAAAAAAATATAAAGTTCACCTACAGGATGTTTCAATATTCCTGAAAATAGAAAAAGCTCAAAATTTTTGTAGTCCGGATCTGATTTATTCAATTTATGGAATATTGAAGGGCGGCAATCGTGAAGGGTGGCAAAATTTGAAATCATTCGATTGAATATTTTAAGAGTTATCGAACTTAATTTCAGTCATAGATGATTATCCCCTGTATATCCCAAATTAATCCAGTCGAATTGTGCTTTTAGCAGGAAAGTTTTGGGGTAGTTTAGATTTCTTTAATTTTTTATGTTTTTTGGGGTGCTGAATCCGAATTTGAGGTTTGCTAACAAAATTTCTAGACGGAACATAGAAAAAAATACAAAAAAAAGAATGAAAATCTCATTCTTGGTCAGTTTTTTGCATATAACTCAGAAACTATCAACTTTTCGTTTAAAACCTCTCAATACAAAATGAAAGTACATAAAATTTCCTACGAATTGTACTACCACAGCTTGTTCTACGACTACCTGTTCTTGCTCAAATTATAGTTTTAAATGAGGTATTTTCTATGACTCAATAAATGAAAAAAAAATTAATTCTATGGTGCCGATGATGCGATCCTCTTGAAATTGTGCATGAAAATTCAGTATATCAGTCGCGATTCACAAAAAAAAATTTAATCGAATAGCACATTTTGTTATGGAAATATAAAGATTCTTCTTTTCAATATTCCAATTGAATTTTCTATGGTTCTGTTCACACTATGGTCACACAATTTTTCATAAGGCTTATTATGAGCATCTTGCATTTGGCCGCAACATTTCATTTCGATTGGTTTCGTTTTGTCTGAGATATTGAGGAACAAAAATTTAGAATGGCCTTGTTTTATGAAACAAAATACGGCCATTCAAAATGTTTGTTTCTCAATATCTCAGACGAAATGAAACCAGTCGAAATGAAATGTTGCGGCAATATGCAAGATGGTCATAATAAGCTTCATGCAAAATTGTGTGACCATAGTGTGAGCAGAACCATAGAAAATTCAATTGGAATATTGAAAAGATGAATCTTTATATTTGCATAACAAGATATCAGATTCAAGTAAATTTTTTTTTATGAATCGAGATTGATATGCTGAATGTTCATGCAAAATTTCAAGAGAATCACATCATCGGAACCATAGAATTTAAGTTTTTTTCCTTTATTGAGTCATAGAAAATACCTCATTTAAAACTATAATTTGAGCCAGAACAGGTAGTCGTAAAACAAGCTGTGGTAGTACAATTTGTAGGAAATTTTATGTACTTTTATTTTGTATTGAGAGGTTTTAAACGAAAAGTTGATAGTTTCTGAGTTATAAGCAGAAAACTGCCAAATAATGAGATTTTTTCTCTTTTTTTGTATTTTTTTCAATGGTCCCTCACGAAATTTTGTTAGCAAACCTCAGATTCGGATTCAGCATACCAAAAAACATAAAAAATCGAAAAAATCAAAACTTACCCAGAACTTTCATGCTAGGGGTTCTTTTGAGCACAACTTGACTGAACTAAATGAAGGTCCTCAAACGATTAAAACCTCTTGATGCGAGTCCTCCTTGATGTCTTTGATTCATGGTATCCGTTTGTTGCATTCTTCCCGAGACACCTTGTATTGCAACTCAAATTTTAAATTGTACTCACCCAAGATGTTGCATTTCCTCCAATCCCAGACAGCATCAATTCTCCAACAATACCAGCAAAAGAATTCGCTGTTGGCATGTAGGCATGGAATGAAGGTGAATGCCAGTGAGTCAGACCTGGAACAATATGTTTGTCCAAATCTTCGAAAATATCGTTCCAGTGCTCCCCATGTTGCGGAGTCTCCTTCGGTAGCATTTTTCCAGGTAGCCGGGATCTACTTTCGATAAAACTTGTCTACAACAAAAAGATATCTTGCTTTATTTATTTTCGAATGGATTATTTGTGATTTGTTGGAAAACTACTCTTCTAGAAGATGAATTTCTGAAGAAGGAATACCCACTCATCCGAAAAAAATTTTTTAACACCTTTGCTGTTCTTTTTAATTGTGAACGGAAAATTCTTGATAACGGCTCATTAGTTGAAAGATTGTTCGGGATATTTCCATTATCTTGGATTGTTCTATCCAACCTTTCGGCAAGCATTCGCCAGCCATCCCCTGGGTATTCGCAGAATTGAATTTAATCCAGAAGATCGTAATGAGGAATGCAACAACAAAATCAAAAAAAAACGCTCAAGAATGTCTACCCCAAGAAGATTCTCGATGTAGCCAGAGAACTGAGGGAAACAAGATCAGAGCTCCAACGAATAGACAATGATCCTACAGAAACAATAACCTTTGTCATACCATATGTAAAGGGTATGACTGAAAATATTAGCAGGATTGGTAACAAACGCAATGTGAGAACAGCATTCAAGACCGAAGACACAATCGGGAGAAAACTCATGAACTCGAATCAGGGTACCAACCTAATTTAACCACTACACATATCATATTAGATGAGAAATCATGTCAGTGACCTTCAACACAAAATTTGTAAAAATTCAATTGTCTGACAGCTAATGTCAGAAGGCTGGCGAATGCTTGCCGAAACGTTGGTTGGATAGAACGATCCAATTTAATGGAAACAGCCCAAATAATCTTTCAACTTTTGCTGTCTGTTCACACATAATTTCATAAATATACCTAGGCTAGTTTTCATCATCCCATTAGAATTAATATTTCTAATATGATGTAGTGTTTTAATAAGATCTGTCTTGCAGGAGTATTCGAAATTTTACAATGAGCGCCCAAATTATTCTACTTCAGGTTCGTTTCAGGTTTATTAATTATAACTTATTTCTGAAGTTTCAATGGGAATTTTTTTGTGCTTCGGTTTTGATTGCAAAACGTTATTTAACATTTATACATGAATTTAGTTTTTAGATCTCAGTGAAATTGTTGCACTTTGTATCATATATTTGAAGACTTTCAGACAACGGTACTAAAGAGAAAGCCGAAAACGCTTCGAATTAAATAATTAAATTCATCATTGATAATAATTTGAGTACACAGCTAGGTATCGACACTCTTACTATTGAATTGCATTAAAATTGAATCAGTTGTATCATAGGTATTTATACAACAAGTGAGTTAAATGAGTTAACTCACGTGTCGTATACAAAATTTTATCCATTTTGATGAAAATTCAAATAATGAATACTTTTTGGAGGAAATATTAGGTATTCAAATTCATAACGAGATTTCCCTTCGATCGATGGTTGCTAGGGCACTATGTAATTACTGGGGCAGATTTGACAGTTTTGAAAAGACATGGTGGATGGCTCTCAAGTTCTGTTGCAGAAGGATATATTGAAGATTCACTACAAAACAAAATAAATATTTCTGAACAAATACTTGGTGGGGTCACAAAAACCGGAGTTCCTGATGCAGAAACGGATATTCCAGCAGGGCCTGAGAAGTCCTCAAACACATGTACTATAACGACTGAGCGTGTTTCCTTTGGAGGGGGTGCAGGTTTCCAGTTCCATTTTCAAAATCTTTATAATTGTTATTTAACTTTAATGATAGAAAGGACTGTTAATGTAGAATTTTTGATAAATTTTAATGAACATACTTTAAAATGAGTTTTAGGTGCATTGTGTGTGGAAAGAATTATTTCCAGAAAGTGAGTGGTGAACATTTTATTCCACTAGTGAATTAAAAAAAAATTAATTCACTCAGTAGATAAACGTCAACTTACCCTTATTACCATGGGTTGAATATTGTCGTTCTTAAACGTCAAAATGGGATAAAATAAATTATTGATCTTAATTTGATACTTCTGAGAATTTGTTTGAAGAATTTATGAGAAAAACTTGAAATACCTCAAAACACTAGATTGAGTTGGATTCACTCTTGAAGAATTAGAACGAATAGGTACCTCCGAGGATTGATAAAACACGTTATTCAAAAACCATGCAAGTGAAAGTGAATACGAACAACTGTGTCTCGAATAAATTATTTCTGTACTGATAACCAGATTTTGGGATTACATCGAAATATACCTCTGTATCAGCATGTTGTAATTATCGCAATAATCAGCGTGATCGATTACAGTTAAGAATAAATATTCTAAATATACATTCTCCTGGAATTCGAGAGTATTTCGCAATTTTTTAGAGACTCATAGACAAAAGGAAAAAGAAAGGCAAAATTCACAGCAGCTTGCTTATTATACAGAATGTTTTAGAGAAAATTTGGCAACAAAATCCTGAAACAGGTCGGTTAGTGTTTCAACTTCAACCAATGTTTATGCATTTTTAGTTTTACAGTGCGAGTCAAAATTATGGAACAAATTCATTTTCTCAGAAGAAAAAATGCCAGAAAACCTGAAACAGGTCAATTTTTATTTCTTTTTTAAAAAATTTTTATGCATTTCTGAAGAATTTTTGTTGCACCTTGTTCCATACCCATCAACCCTCCAAATTTTTTAAATAGGGAAATTGGATCATGTGGTACTTTCTTGGCAAGGTCTTTGTATCTTTTACAGGCGTGCAAAAATTTTCAAGAAAAAATTATTTTTGAAAATTCGTAAGTTCAAATAGGTTTTCAGTATGTGCACTTTTTCCTGGCTCATTTACTTCAATACGATGGTACCTGATGAAATTTGTCAACGAATGGAAGTCGACCATTACAGTTTTGTTCATGCACAACTTTCAACTTCTACGAACCACCAAAAGAGTGACATTAGAAATTTATTTCAGCATTGAAGTACCAGCGGAGAATCAATGTTCAAAATGACTACCATCGTTCTGGAAGCATAATCAAATATGATATCACACATTTCAACTGTTTACGTGAGTGGTTGGAAATGGTTGAAGTTGTGCATGAACAAAACTGTAATGGTTGACTTTCATTCAGTAACAAATTTCATCAGGTACCATCGTCTCAAAGTAAATGAGCCATGACAAAGTGCACATACTGAAAAACTTCTTTCAACTAACTAGTTCAGAAATTTTCCTCAAAAATTTCTTCATCCCTGTGAAGAAGATACAAAGACCTTGCCAAAAAAGTATCACATGACTCCATTTTCCTATTCAAAAAATTCAGAGAGTTGATGGGATGGCACAGGGTGCAACAAAAATCCTTCCTATTGAAAATGCATAAAAATTTGGTAAAAGTGAAACAAAAATTTACCTATTGATCCATAATTTTGACGGCACCAAATAATTTTTCCTAACGGAGTAGATATGTATTTGGAGAAGGTTGAATCTTTTTTTATAATTTTTTGCAGTTATCTCTTCAATTGTTTTACTTAGGTATAATCTCAACTTAAATGTAGGTGAGTAATTGACATAATTATCTTTTTTGAATATTAACTATGTGAAATTTTTTTCATATTTTTAGAACGATTGACAATATTGGGTCAGAAGAATTTTATTAATTCCAAAAGAATGTAAAGGAGGCCCCGAGGGAGGCCCTTACTGTGAAAAAACTCACAGTTCTGGAGTAGTAAATGGTAATGAAATAATGAGATAAATTACATTTAATTCATACTAGCTTTTACCCGCGACTTCGTCCGCCTACCGACCCCTCTAAGTTAGAAAAGTGATCAAATACTAACTTGAAGTCTTAGTAACACTCAGTTAAAAAAAAATATCAAAATCATTTCAGTAGCTATGGCGTCATGCGCTTCTTGACACGATCACGCTCGATTTCCGCGGGAATGAGGTATTTTCCCGCCGTAAAAAGTAGCCTGTGTCCGTGCCTAGGATCCTATCATTATATTAACCAAGTCTTATAAAAATTCGTTCAGACGTTAAGGCGTGAATGAGGTAAACTTTTAAAACAAACGATTAAAAATCACTAACTTAATTAGTTTTCTGCCTACTGCCTGAGCCTTAAGTACGATTGCATGAATATTAATAGACCATATCCTTTTTTAGGTTACTATCTATCACCTAACTAAATTTCATCAAAATCCGTTCAGCCGTTTAGGCATGATAGAGCAAAATTCCCAGCAAAAACCATAAAAAAATCACTAACTCAGTTCAGTTTTCTGCCTACTTCCTACCCCCTAAGTACGATGACGTGATCATTTTGATCTCATATCCGTTTTTAGGTAACCATCTATTACCTTACTGAATTTCATCAAAATCTGTTCAGCCGTTGAGACGTGAAAGAGCAAAAGTCCCAACAAAAACGACTAAAAATCACTAACTCAATTTAGTTATCTGCCTACTGCCTACGCCCTAAGAACGATGGCGTGATTATTTATAGCCCATGACCATTTCTAGGTTATCATCTATCACCATACCAAATTTCATCAAAATCCGTTCAGCCGTTTAGGCATGATAGAGCAAAACTCCCAGCAAAAACCATAAAAAAATCACTAACTCAATTCAGTTTTCTGTCTACTTCCTACCCCCAAAGTACGATGACGTGATCATTTTGATCTATATCCGTTCTTAGGTAACCATCTATTACCTTACTAAATTTCATCAAAATCTGTTCAGCCGTTGAGACGTGAAAGAGCAAAAGTCCCAACAAAAACGACTAAAAATCACTAACTCAATTTAGTTATCTGCCTACTGCCTACCCCCTAAGAACGATGGCGTGATTATTCATAGCCTATGACCATTTCTAGGTTATCATCTATCACCATACCAAATTTCATCAAAATCCGTTCAGCCGTTTAGGCATGATAGAGCAAAACTCCCAGCAAAAACCATAAAAAAATCACTAACTCAATTCAGTTTTCTGTCTACTTCCTACCCCCTAAGTACGATGACGTGATCATTTTGATCTTATATCCGTTTTTAGGTAACCATCTATTACCTTACTAAATTTCATCAAAATCTGTTCAGCCGTTGAGACGTGAAAGAGCAAAAGTCCCAACAAAAACGACTAAAAATCACTAACTCAATTTAGTTATCTGCCTACTGCCTACCCCCTAAGAACGATGGCATGATTATTCATAACCTATGACCATTTCTAGGTTATCATCTATCACCATACCAAATTTCATCAAAATCCGTTCAGCCGTTTAGGCATGATAGAGCAAAACTCCCAGCAAAAACCATAAAAAAATCACTAACTCAATTCTGTTTTCTTCCTACTTCCTACCCCCTAAGTACGATGACGTGATAATTTTGATCTTATATCCGTTTTTAGGTAACCATCTATTACCTTACTGAGTTTCATCAAAATCTGTTCAGCCGTTGAGACGTGAAAGAGCAAAAGTCCCAACAAAAACGACTAAAAATCACTAACTCAATTTAGTTATCTGCCTACTGCCTACCCCCTAAGAACGATGGCGTGATAATTCATAGCCTATGACCATTTCTAGGTTATCATCTATCACCATTCCAAATTTCATCAAAATCCGTTCAGCCGTTTAGGCATGATAGAGCAAAACTCCCAGCAAAAACCATAAAAAAATCACTAACTCAATTCAGTTTTCTGTCTACTTCCTACCCCCTAAGTACGATGACGTGATCATTTTGATCTTATATCCGTTTTTAGGTAACCATCTATTACCTTACTGAATTTCATCAAAATCTGTTCAGCCGTTGAGACGTGAAAGAGCAAAAGTCCCAACAAAAACGACTAAAAAGCACTAACTCTATTTAGTTATCTGCCTACTGCCTACCCCCTAAGAACGATGGCGTGATTATTTATAGCCCATGACCATTTCTAGGTTATCATCTATCACCATACCAAATTTCATCAAAATCCGTTCAGCCGTTCGGGCATGCTAGAGCAAAACTCCCAGCAAAAACCATAAAAAAATCACTAACTCAATTCTGTTTTCTGCCTACTTCCTACCCCCTAAGTACGATGACGTGATAATTTTGATCTTATATCCGTTTTTAGGTAACCATTTGTTTATAGGTAACCATCTATTACCTTACTAAATTTCATCAAAATCTGTTCAGCCGTTGAGACGTGAAAGAGCAAAAGTCCCAACAAAAACGACTAAAAATCACTAACTCTATTTAGTTATCTGCCGCCTACTGCCTACCCCCTAAGAACGATGGCGTGATTATTTATAGCCTATTATCATTTCTAGGTTATCATCTATCACCATACCAAATTTCATCAAAATCCGTTCAGCCGTTTGGGCATAATAGAGCAAAACTCCCAGCAAAAACCATAAAAAAATCACCAACCCAATTCTGTTTTCTGCCTACTTCCTACCCCCTAAGTACGATGACGTGATCATTTTGATCTCATATCCGTTTTTAGGTAACCATCTATTACCTCACTAAATTTCATCAAAATCTGTTCAGCCGTTGAGACGTGAAAGAACAAAAGTCCCAACAAAAACGACTAAAAATCACTAACTCATTTTAGTTATCTGCCTAGTGCCTACCCGCTAAGAACGATGGCGTGATTATTTATAGCCTATGACCATTTCTAGGTTATCATCTATCACCATACCAAATTTCATCAAAATCCGTTCAGCCGTTTGGGCATGATAGAGCAAAACTCCCAGCAAAAACCATAAAAAAATCACTAACTCAATTCTGTTTTCTGCCTACTTCCTACCCCCTAAGTACGATGGCGTGATCATTTTGATCTTATATCTGTTTTTAGGTAACCATCTATTACCTCACTCAATTTCATCAAAATCTGTTCAGCCGTTGAGACGTGAAAGAGCAAAAGTCCCAAACAAAAACGACTAAAAATCACTAACTCAATTTAGTTATCTGCCTACTGCCTACCCCCTAAGAACGATGGCGTGATTATTTATAGCCTATGACCATTTCTAGGTTATCAGCTATCACCATACCAAATTTCATCAAAATCCGTTCAGCCGTTTGGGCATAATAGAGCAAAACTCCCAGGAAAAACCATAAAAAAATCACTAACTCAATTCTGTTTTCTGCCTACTTCCTACCCCCTAAGTACGATGACGTGATCATTTTGATCTTATATCCGTTTTTAGGTAACCATCTATTACCTTACTAAATTTCATCAAAATCTGTTCAGCCGTTTAGACGTGAAAGAGCAAAAGTCCCAACAAAAACAACTAAAAATCACTAACTCAATTTAGTTATTTGCCTACTGCCTACCCCCTAAGAACGATGGCGTGATTATTTATAGCCTATGACCATTTCTAGGTTATCATCTATCACCATACCAAATTTCATCAAAATCCGTTCAGCCGTTTAGGCGTGAAAGAGTAACAGACAGACAGACAGACAGACAGACAGATAGACAGACAGAGTTACTTTCGCATTTATAATATTAGTATGGATTATTTTATTATTTCCGAGCGCTCGTTCTACTTGAACGAGTGCTATATCGTTTTGCCCAATTGTCTGTAATTCTCGAATTTTGAGACGAAAATGGTTTGAAACGATGAGGTTGGACTTCTCGATGACGAATTCGTGGTCAAATTCAATTCTGTCCGTGGGGTCGTCCGACCGTCCGTGAGCACAATAACTTTCAAAAGGATTGTCCTAGAGACTTTCAGGGTGAATTCGGCGCCCTAATGGCTTGGTTAAGTTCGTTAACAAGCCAAATTCCATAAAATATGGCCAATCAAAATTTTTGTTCCTCAATATCTCAGACGAAACGAAACCCATTGAAATGAAATTTTGCGGCCATATGCAAAATGGTCATAATAAGGTTCATCCAAAACTCTGTCGTCATAGTGTAAACAGTCCATAGAAAATTCAATTGAAATATTGAAAAGAAGAAACTTCATATTTCCATAAAAAATATACCATTCGGATGAAATTCATTTTATAAATGAAGATTGATACACTGAATGTTCATGCAGAATTTTGTGGCCATAGTATTAACAGAACCATAGAAAATTCAGTTGAAATATTGAACAGAAGAATTTTTATATTTTCATAACAGGATATCCGATTCAAGTGAAATTTTTTTGTGAATCAAAACTGATATACTGAATGCGTGCAGAATTTTAAGAAGATCGCATCATCAGAACTATAAAATTTAATTTTCATGATCATTTATTTTTTTACAGACGTAATTTTTTTTAAAATAATTTCCAGAAAATAATTCCGATTGTGCTGATATTTATATGTATATTGGGTATCAATCTCAAATTCCATATGAAATTATGAGGTGTTAGTCTTAATGCTCCACCAAAGAACGAGCGCTCAAAAGCTCCTGCTCAGGGCTTTTCTCAAATTTTTTTCACCTCCACATGTTATGATATGTGGAGGTGATTTATAAAAAAAGGGCACACAAACGCTCTGAAATTCAACTCAGTGCTTTTACACGATAAAAAAATTTATATCGTTCAATGAATGATATGATTGATGTTTGCTTCGGATAAATGTACCTTTAACGAGTCTTATGTAATCTTTCACTATTATGCAAATATAAACTCACTTTTCTTTGATAGTATCCAAATAGTTCGCGATATAATCCACCGCTTGTTTGCCGAATTTCCTAAAATCATCACAGTCCATCTTCTTTATAATTCACTTCATCGCTCGAGAAACCAAAACTAAATATTACCTACCTCTGGTCATCTCCTGAGAATGATCACTCTCTCCCATTCATCTCGAGAAAGTCGTTACGTTGGTTCTCTTCCGTTCTAAAACATTACAAAACATAAAGCATAATATCGATGGATCAAATATGTGCAGGTTCCTTAGTGAAAACATTTGATATTTGCTTGCTTGTTCTTAGGGAAACAACATAGTACCATATTATTTCTGCAGGTCCGGTTGAACTGATGAAAAACCCTAGCTCAAAAACAATTCTGACGTCCTTAAGAACATATAATTTTTCTTCGAAATTTCTAACTTTAGGAACAGTTCGACATATACTTACTGAAGATTTGGACTCTAGATGAAGAGCTTCGATAAATGAGGTTCAAAGCATATTTGCAGGACAAAAAAAATTGAAAAAAGCCCTAAGTAGGAGCTTTTAAGCGCTCGTTCTTTGGTGGAGCAATAAATATGAACTTAATTTTGGGTCTTGAGATTGATACCAAATATATCAATGCAAAATCTCAGCACAATCGGAATTATATTCTGGAAATTATTCAAAAAATGAAATATGTAAAAAATAAATATGTGATTCCAAAAATTGAATTCAATGGTTCTGATGATGCGATTCTCTCAATTTTGCATGAATATTCAGTATATCAGTTTTGATTCACAAAATAAATTTCACTTGAGTCGGTTATTCTGTTATGGAAATATAAAGATTTTCTTTTCAATATTCCAATGAATTTTCTATGGTTCTGTTGACACTATGGCCACCAAATTTCGCATGAAAATTCAGTATAACAGTCTTCATTCACAAGAAAAATTTCATTTGAATCGGAAATCCTGTTGTGGAAATATAAGGATTCTTCTTTTCAATATTCCAATTGGATTTTCTATGGTTCTGTTATCACTATGACCACAAAAATTTGAATGAACATTCAGTGTATCAATCTTCATTCGTTAAATTACATCTGAATCGGTTATTTTTTTATGGAAATATGAAAATCCTATTCAATTTTTGATCTGTTCACACTATGCGCAACAAATTTTGCATGAAAGTCATTATGAGAATCTTGGATATGGCCGCAACATTTCATTTCGATGAGTTTCGTTTTGTCTGAGATATTAACGAACAAAATTTTGAATGGTCATATTTTATGAGACACCGATTTGGTCGGTATCAATTCAACCGAGTCATTTGCGAACCGAACATACCTACCCTGAAAGACTTTAGGACAATCCCTTCGACAATTACTGTGCTAACGGCTGGAAGGTCCTACGAACAGAATTGAATTTGACCTTTGACCACGAATTCGTCATCAGGGAGTAGAACCCTATAATTTGAGACCATTTTCGGCTTAAAACTCGAAAATTACAGACATTTGGGCAAAACGATATAGCACTTGTTTAAGGAAAACGAGCGCTCAAAAAACGGTTTCTGATGATTCTGAAAGGTTACATTCGCTCAAAAAAGCAAATGTTCCGTTCAGATTATTCTTGACCTATAATCCGCATAGAATGGACAATGGTGCCTATCGGAAGGTAAGAATTCAAAATAACGAATTGGCCAAAATTTTATCAACACTTTTTGAAATATATCATATTTTTTAGCTGGTCATTTGTATATACCGAGAAAATGATAAATGATAATACAAATTTCATGATAGAACGTCCAAGTGTCTGCCAGAAGCACCTTCCTGCAGGACAATTGTGCAAGACAGCCAGTCCTGCTAGAAGTACCCAGATTTTAAAATTTTGGTCCTTCTGGCAGGACTTTATTGACTACCAGTAGCACACTCGATTTCTCCATAGGCATAGCATCTTTTCAATTGTCACAAGCGCAGTTGGACTATTATAAATATTTATATTCTGATGTAAACTTTAATTTAAACGAACAGTACTTTAAGTTCAGGCTGGTTATTCCGAAAGAAATTGAATAATGTGACTGGAATTATAAATTCGTAGAGAATTTGTCAGAGAAGATGAGATAAATAAATTTCCCAAGCAACCTACGATGTAACAATCATTTATAAAGACCCCATATTAGTTCATAACGAAATGAGTAATTTTTTTGAATGAGGATAGAATAGTTTTGAGTTGAAGAGAAAAAAGAATCAATACAAAAAAATATCTATAGGTACTTTATTCCACAAAAGAAAAAAACAGTCTTTCAATGATTTGAGAATGAATCAGTCTCCAAAATGAAATAAAAATTGAAAGTTCCAACTAAGATTTATATTCACTATAATATTTCGTCCATAGATTATAGAGTATACTATATAATCTTTGATTTCGTCATCGTAATAAGTCGCCTTTGCAAAAAAACAACCATTCTTTCTTATTTTGTTACTCATTTTTGGTGCTCGCCTCTTAGCGAACGAATATTACCCCCGAACTTCTTTCTGTCATATCTCGGAAAATACTGGGGTTATCGAGAAAACTTGCACATTATAGAGGCAACTTTTCGCGTTATTTATATTAGTGATGATCTATTACTGTTAGCAGGCCAGCTTCCTATGTTAATCAAATAATTTAAATCTGTCCTGCGGTAGGACAAAATGTACTGCCGGAAGGCCCGTTGGACGTTTTATCATTTAATATCTTGAAAGCTGTTGGGTTCGTCCTACTTCTTCATAAATCAATATTTCCTATTCAAATCAACAACGGCATTCAAAAACAGTAACTATTGACGATTTCAGCTACCGTTTTGAGAGCGCTGATGAATGTAAACAGATATGTACAGGGTGGGCATATTTCGATGTTTTAGCACCACAACTTTTAAACCAGAGGAGATAGACAAAATCTGATACCCACTTCTCGATCTCTTTTTCTGCGAAACTAACAAGAGTAGTATTCATTTTTGGCTACCTTCTTTTGTTTTCGAGTTATAAGCGAAAATTGGAAAAGTGTCGACATCGAAAAAAATTCATATCTCCGGTAATACTCATGACAGCGTTCTGAAATTAAAACATTATAGTGGCACTTTTTTACGTAGAATCCAGTGGCGTGCTCGTATTTTTTGTACCATTTCTAATTACGAAGCTATGACCTAAACTTATGTTTTTTTCAAATGGGAATACTAGATTTTTGTGCCATTTTCTGAAAGCTTAATTTTTTCTGATTTCAAAAATATGTAACATTGTATGGTTTGTATCAATATGAGTATAGAAAATCATCAAAAACCTATTTACATGCGGGTTGCGATATTTTCTATGGTTTCAACTGTTGATGAGCACAGAAAAATGGAGCTTCCTTTAACAAGAGCAGTCTCCTTCCGTTATTCTCACTATTTCTATGCTCTCAACTAAGGGTATTTTTAGTTGAAACTTTTAACTTTCCTTATTTCGCAAGATATACATCATATTCATTAACTCTGATGTTTTTTTTTTGAAAAAAGATGCCTAAGCATTATCAAGTGAAAATAAATTCAAAACTAAAGTGTACCTTGAGTACTCAGTGAAAAGAGAGAAAATTTCAAATCTATTTTTTCAGAAATGGTGTATCTGGACGTTATTATACAAGAGCATCTTTTTTCAAGAAAAAACATTACAGTTTATGAATATGATGTAAATCTCGCGAGATAATGAAAGTTAAAAAAGTTTCAACTAAAAATACCCTTCGCCCCCCCCCCTCCAAATGATACGATTGTGCTTGACATGAAAGAAATGCACTCAATCTAATCGATGCGTATTTTTCATTTTAGCCAATGTGTAAATTTTCAGCACTTTATGTGACTCCGTTTTGCGCATATGTGGCAAAAAGTGTGAACAGTACGTCATCTTCAAAGGGCACTAGCTCCTTAACGAAGGAATTTTGCATTATATGATTTGTGTCGAATATGTCTAAAATACGATCTATAATATCAACTAGAAGTTTGTCGGTCTAATTACGGGACACCCTGTATAATATAGATATGATTAAAGTTATCAATGCAATTAAAGTATCGAAGGAAAATATTTTTCAATATGTAATAGTGATCACAATAAAAGGTCAGTAGGTAATAACTCAGAATGAGGATCAAGTTTCAACGCAGCCCATCATTCTCCGATCTTGGAGAAATTGAGTAAAGAGCATATAAATGAAAAGACTGCTGGAAAGAGATTGTGGTAATTATACGATGCTAAATTTGTCTGTGCTCATCAACATTTGAAACCATAGAAAATTATGAGATGAAAATAGGGTTTTGACCATTTTCTATACTCATATTGATACAAACCATACAATGTTATATATTTTTGAAATCAGAAAAAATTGAGCTTTCAGAAAATGGCACAAAAATCTAGTATTTCTATTAAAAAAAACATAACTTTGGGTCATAGCTTCGTAATTAGAAATTGTACAAAAAAGAAGAGCACGCCACTGGATTCTACGTAAAAAGCGCCACTATAATGTTTTGATTTCAGAACTCTATCATGAGTATTACCGGAGATATGATTTTTTTTCGATATCGACACTTTTCCAATTTTCGTTTGTAACTCGAAAACAAAAGAAGGTAGCCAAAAATGAATAACACTCTTTTTAGTTTCTCAGAAAAAGAGATCGAGAAGTGGGTATCAGATTTTGTCTATCTCCTCTGGTTTAAAAGTTGTAGTGCTAAAACATCGAAATATGCCCACCCTGTACAGGGTTTTTCACTATAATTTGACTACCCCCCCCCTTTAAGTTTGTTTCTAAGAGAGATACAGAAAAATGTTTCATACAAAAATTTCACGAAATCGACTGAGGTTGAATTCACATAATGAAATACATACAGGGTGGCCAACATAATGATAGCAACTTCATTTTTTCAAATGGCACCTGTATATTTTTCCATGTTTGGCTAGCTCTTTTTCCCCTGATTTCGAATATGTAACAAATGTTGGTCTATCTCTTTTATTCTGAGAACCACAGAGTTTCAAAGTTATGATAACGTCAATGGGAAGATGTACAGGCTGAACAACATTGAATGCAACTATATTTTTTCAAATGGGACACCCTGTCCTGTATATTCTTCCTGTTTTTGATAGGCTATTTCCTCCTAATCTCGTATATAAATTCGTATGTGGATGTGTCTCTTCAATTTTCAGAGTTTCAAAGTTTTGAAATGGTGACACCGAATAAAAAATATGTAAAAACCTTCGAAATTCTTTAAATCCAAACCATAAACTAACTAAACGGAGAATAGATGAGACACTAGTAGAACAAGCTTCAACGACATCTTTTTTTGTACAACATTACTAATTCGTGAAAAAAGCTCAATTGAAAAAGGAATCTGTATCGTAAAGCTGCCTCAAAAAGAATTCTGTAGTGCACCTTTTGAATAGGTAGGTACACCCATAGACAAAATAATCTCTAGTTTATTCTAATCTAGAGTTTATTTATCTATGGGTACACCCATATAAAAGGTGCAAAAAGTTTTTTGAAATTCAATTTCCAAAAGGAAATCAGAAATGGATTCGTGCAAGTTATCGATGAGTGAGAAAATTTATTTTCATGAAAATAATACCTGCAACGAACTTTCATCTGATTTTCTTTTGGAATCGAGAAATGAGGATCAATAATCAAATTCTGGATAGAATAAAAATTTATTAACTGAAATAGATATCACCAATTGAAAATACAGATTCATTTCATAAATATCTAATCAATAAACTAATAATTGCATTGAAAACATTCTCAAAAACTAACAATAATGAATTCAATAATACAAAATATGAGTATTTACATACTAAACTTATTCAATACATGAAAAACTTTTTTGAAAACTATCTTAATTCTTATAGGTAACAGAATATATATAATATGTATTTTGAAATTACCTTCTTGCATCTCGATTTTCACATCCAATAACACAGCACGTCTTCACTCTTGCAGGCATATCGAAATTCATGATATTTCAAAAAGAACGTGTCAAACGACTCCTTGTGTCAGTAGACAATTCAAAGGTTTTTTGATAATAACGATTTTACATACTTACTATTTTCTCGATTTCCATGAATGCAAGACATCTAACTACCAAATTGAGAATAATTTTTTCGTGTATTAGTATCCTCCTCCGACAGATGGCGCGACATATACGAGTGGCTCATCTATTATTGGTTTGTATATGATCCAAACAATCAACTTAAAAGTATTATTTTAGAATGAATAATTTACAATTACTTAACCAATGAAAAATAATAAACTATTGTAGTATGGTAAGAATAACATCAACTGAAGAAATTGCTCGAAATGACCACTTTCATTCAATACACATAGTTCATATCTTTGTCTCAAGTTGTTAACACTATTTTTGATAGCATTATTATGGCTCTGATTTGAGTCAGATTAAAGCTTCAAAATTTGTTTGAAATCATAACAATATTATCATTTTTGTTTGTGCGTTGACGGGATTAGTTCCGAATTATGGGTTTAATATTGGTTGATTTTATGTCATTAATATTATTCTCCGCTTTCATTGATTATCATTATTGCTGAAGTAAATTTTTTCCTTCAGGAACGGCTATAAAAACGTGTCCAACCTTGTTAAATCGGGACTATTTGGTGGTCATAAAATGGGTGCGCTATTAACAATCCAAAGATCAAATTGGCCACTTAAATATTCACGAACTTCCAAAACGCAATGCCAGATGGTTCTTGAAACTATGTGGTGCTCAGAATAAGAAAGAAAGACTAACCTATGTTACATAAGTATTCGAAATCAGGGGAAAAAGAGCTTACCAAATATGGAAAAATATACAGGGTGTTCCATTTAAAAAAATTAAGTTGCTATCAATATGTTCGCCACCCTGTTTATATTTCAGTTTGTAGTCATATCAAAAAACCTCATTTGATTTCGTGAAACTTTCATACGAAACATTTTTTTGTATCTCCTTTAGTAACAAAGTTAAAGGGGGGGTCAAATTGTAGTGAAAAACCCGGTACTTGTTTTCTTAGTTTGGTGCTTAGCCTCTAGGGGATTTCAAAATGTTTTGATTTTGATATTTATAAATTAATATTTCGATTGTGAATTGAAGGACTTCGAGTGAGTCATTGAACCATTGATTGTGCAGTGTCCAGTTTTTTAAAATTACTCAATTAATTCGAAAATTAGCGAAAAGGAAACATGGAAAACTATTTGAGTCTGACCACCCTCATTTTTTTCTCTGCTGGTTCTTTTTTGATTTTAAGGTAGATTTTCAGAAATTGGGTAAGTAGTCAGGAACAGATGTTGAGTGCTATAAGAAATCCCAGGAGTGACAAATTCAGGGATTTACAAGGCGTGCCCGATAAGAAATATGAAATGCTTCAAATCCAAATCCTATAATAATTCTCGGGTATCTGAAGCACAGCAGAAGAGATGTGCAGATTTATCGGTAAACATAAGTATGTATCTCATCGATAATCACAAAACACAAAAATCGACTGCTGATATTTTTAATATGAAATAGGAAAGGATGGAGAGCATTTACTGTGATTGCCAAGAAAGAATGCAATGACTCAGCACCACTTTAGATGTGATCGGAATGTCAATTTTTGCTGAGGACTTAATCGCGAGTTTTACATTTAATTATATGTTACATGTAATTAGTAGTACTGAATAAAAGATTGCAGAATTTAACTAGGAGATTTTTTTCATCACTGAAAATAAAAAACAGTCGGCAAATTTAACTATAGAATAAAATGAATATTCAAATGTAAATGATCGTTTTGTCGATATTAACAAGCGACTTGTTAATAAATGATTTTCATCACAACATTGTACGGGGTCTTTATAAATAATTCTTACATCGTAGGTTGCTTTGGTAATTTTTATCTTATCGTTTCTTATGCAAAGTCTACAAATTTATAATTTTAGTCATATTATTCGATTTTTTTCGGAATGACCAGCCTAAACTCACAGTAGAGTTTGTTCAAATTAGAGTTTACATCAGAATAAAACTATTTATAATATAATAGTCCAACGCCAACTGCGCTGTTATAATCATTTATAGAGAGCCTGTATATTGCTTCGGGTAGTGTGAACAATATAATAAAGTCATAGAACATTGTCTTAGAAAGTTCTAATTCAACGAAATGTTACCTTAATAACAAATTATACCGTTTGCTATCATTCCTAATTCCTGATGATTGCTAATAACAGACATTAAAACCTAACTATAGCACGCTGTTCTCCTTGAGATAAGTCAAGGCAAAAGTCTAGGTTTTCCACAGATATTGGAAAAAATTTAAATGGCAGATTTTTGTTTATTGTTATTGATTACAAATTGTTGTATTCAGTCTGAATAAAACACTCTATAGGGGATTTCGGAAACTTACTCACTAGTTGATAGTTGATAGTTTAAAGAGAGGTTACAGTTCACTGCGACCTTAAGGTCTATTGTGCCCCCCTGCAGAGCTGTTCTGGCCAAAACCTTCACAGCTAGCCTTTCAGTTCCAGAGATCTAATGAAATCTAATAACTGTGAAGGCTTCAACGAGGCTAGTTCCTCACTCTTACAAGTTTCTCGTCCAAGACATTCCAAGGCTCGCAATGCCAAGGCATTCCGTGGCTAGGTGAATGGGGGTTTCTTCCTCCTCCCCACAGAACCTGCACTCGTCAGTGTCCGACAATCCCATCCTCAACAGGTGCTTCCTGAGGCGACAATGTCCTGTAAGAAAGCCAGTGAGGAGGTGTAATTGCTTCTTACCAAGATCCAGATATCTTTTGGATCCCGCTGTCTCGAAGTTCCGAAGGAACTCAGAGTTTTTCCCTCTCGGCTTTCTCCTTCTCCAGAAACTCCTTCTTATAGGTACATTTAGATATACCACAGAAGGGTTCTGGGCCAATGAGTGACATTTGTGCGCCCTCTTTGGCAATTGTATTGGTCCTCTTCGTTTTCTTTGATTCCCGAGTGGCCGGGAACCCAGATTAAAAATACCTTATTTTTCTTGCTCACCTCGTTGAGTTTGTTCCCAGATCATTTTAGAGTCGATGACGTAGGAGCTCAGTGCTTTAATAGCAGCTTGACTATCTGAGTGTATGGCTATATCACACTTCTGATAGTTTCTTTCTAGATTTATATCTAGACATCTTTCAAAAGCTAAAATTTCCGCTTGAAAGACGCTCATACAGGAGCCTAGCGACAGTGCACACTTGGTGCTTGGCCCGTATATCTGAGCGCCTGATCCTGTAGAGGTTTTGGAACCATCTGTATACCATTTTACGGTATTTTCTTTGAGATTATAGTCCGCGTATTCCCGTTTCTAATCATCTCTTTTACTTAGCAATGTCATGAAATTTTTCTCAGTGATTACTTTCTTGATCATTGCATCACTAGGGAGATTCGCAGATGAGATGTAGTTATTCAGAGAGGACAAGACTCTTTGATTCTTTATTCTCTCATTACCTGCACCTAACTTACTCACTAACTCGGGTTGAATTTTGACAGCAAATGTCAATATTCAATCCGGGTTAGTGATCGGTAAAGTCATCAGTAAGGATTTATTATTATTTTTATAACTAGCATCTGGCGCCTTTCATGTGAGAAATATACCTATTGAATATTGTGTTCTTGTTCAATTATCCTGTTGTTTTGATATATATCCCCTCAGACTTGAATATATTTCAACTAAAATGGTATTTATAATCCAAGTTAAGAAATGAATGAATCTTTATCATATGATATCGAAATTTCGCACGTCGATTTAAGAGTTCTGAAATTACGTCAATGGAAATTATATACCATAAATTGAAGAAATAGTTCCAATAGCCTTGTAAGTGAACTGACATAGTTTTCTAACACGGCACTTTATAATTTTTCGAGAGACTGAAATGTAAATTGAAAGGAGTATAAAAATATAAAAGGTCTTCCTGATGCTAGTTCTGATTTTAAATTTGCTTCGAATGAATCAATCGTAACTATATGTATTTTAGAGTTTTGATTCAAATTATCGAGCTAGGAGAACCCTCTTTTTATTTGAACAGGAGGTGCGCACTCCTCAAGTTAGCACTTTTTACGTGCTTGCTTTGTTATATTGGCTGAAGAATTATTCAAATTTGAAGATACCTAGCACTTTCGGTCTCATTCTTCTCAAACTGTCCAGTTCAATCGGGAACCTACCTTGAAAATTTCGCGATAGAATTTTAGTATTTACATCTCCTGGACTTCAATTGGATGATGAAAAGAAAAAACTTTCTATTTCCAGAACAAGAAAATAATTTTATGAATGAAGACTGATATACTGAATGTTTATGCAGATCACAAGAGAATCACATCATATGAACCATAGAATTGTTTTTTTTTAATTATTGATCTTTTACATATTTCTTTTTTTGAATAATTTTCAGGATATAATTCCGATCGTGCTGAGATTTTGCATATGTATACTTACATAGTATGAATGTCAAGTTCTATTCAAAATTTTGAAGTAGGTAATAGCATTAGCTCCACCAATGAACGAGCTTTCGAAAGCGCCTGTTTAGAGCTTTTTTCTTAAATTTTTGTATTCAGTATAGTAAAATTTAAAAACGTTGAATCTTGGTAACGATGTATTTTCGGATCCATCCTTATGAAAACTGTTTTTGTGAAATTATCTGAGGAATCACCCCTCAAATCTTTCGGATCAATTCAGAAACACCCTGTATATAATGTGATGATATGGCTCATATAGAGTAGATGAAAAATTATTCACCAAGAAGTGATATTTAACCCAAAAATTACCGTAAGAATAGGTAGGAAAAAAAGCTATCGAGATGGCATAGGGAAATTTTGAACATTCGATTATCGGTGAAATGATGCCTCATCTTATACCATTGTGTGAAGAAGTATGCTTTTCTATATAATGATTATACTATTCTAGAGAGCTTCAGTCTATACTATTCTAGAGAGCTCCGGTCTATACTTGAAGCTATACGCTTAGCTGACTTGAAAGATATTATTTAGCGCAACTCTTTGTCTGATAGCATTTTTATATTCACGTCTGATCTGGACTATGAGTGTTGATTTGAATAGGTTAGTATAATTCATGAATGAGTAGAATATAGTTCAGAGGTTATTCGAATTACATATCATGTTATTGATACGAAAAAGAACGTAATTTTCTGTTATTTTCAGTTAAGGGTTTATAGAAATATCGGATCATCCTGGGATTAGTGCTTTAGTATGAAACTTGTATATCAGATAAAAGGTGAATATTATGAGATTCATTCTTTAAATAATTGATGGGTATTATCATAGGAAACGCAACAAACTAATTAAGGATCGGATTTGCAATGCTGTATAGTCCATTCATGAAAGGTTGAGCCATCGGTTGGCCATAGAAATTTGGCATATTCCACTGTGTATATTAAAATTTTAGGTTATGTTCTTTATTGTCTTGTCAGATTGATAAGCAATGTTGTCAATATTGCATAGAGTTGTCTGATAACTCTCAAAATCGTCAAACGAGGCCGGGTACATTCGGCTACGTTAACTTTATTTTACTTTAGGACAGCAAATACTGCCAACTTCAGATAAATAAAGAAAAGCCTATTATGTGCTCAACCTTTCGTGAACGGACTATACTTTTGATCAATGAAAAATAGATGTACTGAACTGATTAAAATTTTGTTTATCGAGTATTGAAGTAGACATAAATAATCCAATTAATTATAGGTACCTTATTCTTTTTTATCTCAACATGAAGAGTTTTATGCCAATAATAAAACAAATGAACAAAACTGTGATTTTAGACTAATTTATTATTACATAATAGATACACTAAAAACCTAGATACTAGATTCAGTTATAAATAAGAACACGCATCCATGCTGAGCAGCAGGTTGAAGAATTTACTTTGTTTTCTCATGAAGTATCTCACACAAAGGAGAAGATATGCGAATTTCAGGTAGTTTCTTTTCCGATATTTCTTCAATTTTTTGAAGAATTTTTGCTTCTTGTCCAAAAATTGCATCTGCAGCTGTCTTGAATTCTTTCCAAGCGAATTCAACATCTTCTTTCTCCGTAAGTCTACTGCAAATGGCGAAGCGTACGCAAAACTTGTGATTCTGATGACCAGGAATGCAGAAAATAGACTTTTTCTCACTGACAATTTTCAAGAGCTTCTCTGACAAGGCATCAACGCCTTTCAATCTGAAACAAACGAGTCCCATACTCGAAGAACAAATTTCAAATCTGTTATCAGCAGAAACTAGATCCTCGAAATATTTAGCCAAAGATATCTGATGTCTAACGTGTTTTTGGATTCCTTCTGCACCGTACATTCTGAGAACGAACCATAATTTGAGTGCTCTGAATCTTCTTCCAAGTGCTATTTGCCAGTGTCGATATTCTGGAGCTAACCCCTTGTGCTGATCTTTCAAGTAAAGCCTTTCAACATTGAAAGCTTCAACAAGATATTTTGCATTTTTGACCCACATGGCAGAGCAGTCAAAGTTGACCAACATCCATTTGTGTGGATTGAAGTTGAAGGAATCTGCAAACTCCACACCTTTATTTAAATATCTGTATTCTGGACAAGCAAAGGCTGTTCCTGCATATGCAGCATCCACATGAAGCCAAAGACCTTCCCTTTGGCAGATTGGACCGAATTCAACCAAATCATCGAAGGCGCAAGTAGGGGTAGTTCCAAGATTGGCAACTACGTAACATGGTATTAATCCCTTCTCTTTATCTTTCTTGATAGCTTCACTTAGGACATGACCTCGAAGAATACCGTTTTCATCTGCTGGAAGCAACCTCATGGGCATGGAACCAAGAAGTCCAGACTTCTCAACAGATGAATTCGATTGATCTGAGGAGTATGCAACAAGTTTTCCCTTTATTTCTGCTTCAGTTAAGGGACTATTTTGAGCTTTTAGTTCTGCAACTTTTCTTTCCTTTGCAGCTAAAAGACCAATGAAAGTGACCTCACTTGCAGATCCCTAGAAGTAAAATAATTTGGGTCATATACAATCTTACTATTCATATTAATGTTGTTTTTACCTGTATGACTCCCCCACCTGGACCATCTGAACAATTTAAGAATTCTTCTGGTAGATCAAGAAGTTTTCCAAGCCAGTTCATCATTACGACTTCTAGTTCAGTGTATGCAGGACTAGCAATCTGAAATATATTCACAATATTTGAAATATTGCCGAAAGTTTGTTAGTCCGTTGATGTCATGATTATACTGATTATAATTATAAAAGTGAAAACAGAAAACAATTTCTATTACTTAATAGAGTGGCCAAGTTTAATATATAGTCCGTTCACGAAAGGTTGAGCCGTCGGTTGGCCATGGAAATTTGGCATATATATGTGGGATTCGTACTTTTTATTATATTCTATGTTGTTATAATAACGTAGTAATAGTAGGCGGAAGATAAAAAAAAGTTGTTAGTTGTCAATCAGATTATTCAGATTTAGACGTGTTTGTTGAGAAGTTGTATTTCCTCCGATATTGGCTGTTTCGTGAATAAAGTGTTGTTCAAATTTCGTGGTAGTTTTAAATTCAACCTAGACAACGTAAAAAATCCTACATTTTGGGGGCTCGTCCGGGATTTTGAAAAAATCGTCTGGGATCACGAAACAAATTGTCGATTTGGATGAACAGGAGATCTGAACTATTGTGAGTTTGGATCATTGACGAAGAAGAAGACGAAGTAGACGAAGATCTTAAGGAAGAAGACGAAGTAGTGCTGCAAGGCGAGGTGTACCCTTTTCACCAGAGGACGAAGACGAAGTGAGGAAGCCCACGGCGAGAACTTTCAGACGGAAAGCTAGGGCTTGGGTTCCGAACGACAGGTGGAATTGGTATTGGTTTTGCAGTAACAAGGTAGGAGACGTACTGACTGAGGAAGGCTTTTAGAAAGGAATTCATCTACATTTCTATTTTTTAGATTGTCAATTGTGTCATTAAGATTTTTCATTTTGTAAAGGAGTACAGCCACTCAACAAACAATACTCAAGTTCTCAATTTTGATCAGTTGATTACCTTTCATTTTAGGTTTATAGTTCATCGAACTCTTTTCTGTCATCTCGAAATATTTAAAGAATTCTTCATATTTTTAGAATTAGTTAGAGTTTGATATTTTTTAAGATGTTGACTTTAGGAGGTATACCGAAAATTGAATATCAAATAACTCATTCAAGATTATCTGTTGTGAAAGCGTTACATATCATTTGTTACGGAGATGAGGGAGAGCCGCGTAAAGGTCGAAAAGCTTTACGGAATTTTTCAGGATTTTCTTGGAATTTAGGTACGGACCAACACTTGGCCAAAGTACGTGATATCACCAAACAGTTGACACTTCAGACATGATAGCGGTATGCAATATTCTTGATTTGGAGTATAATGGATCTTCAGATGAAATTGCTGAGCGTATATGTTCATTTTTGATTAAATTTGAATACGCCCAAGAATTAAATAATGATGCTGATGATGTTGATGATATTACTGAATCTCGACAAGAATTCGAGAAAGAAGATGATCTTGAAGGTACAGAGAATAGTGAAGATGAGATAGAAGAGCTGGAAAAATATAAGTTCGACGCGAGAAGGAACTATAGACGAGAAGGATTTTCACTGACTTTTCGAGATGTGGAAGAAAACATACGACAATTCGATGGAAAAGATGACTATCCGATTAGAAGGTGGATAGAGGATTTTGAAGAGATTGCAGATATAACTGGTTGGAATGAGCTTCAAAAATTAATATTTGGAAAAAAATCATTGATAGGACTTGCGAAGTTGTATATACAATCGCAAAAAGGTATAAGAAGTTGGAGCGTGTTGAAGAAGAGACTACTCGATGAATTCGAAATCAAAGTTACCAGTGCACAGATCCATAAGTTGCTGATGACAAGAAAAAAGAAATTCAATGAAAGTGTTCAAGAATATATTTGACTATGAGGGAGATTGCTAGTCGAGGGAATATTGAAACCGAAGTAGTTATTCAATATATTATTGACGGAATACAGGATGAATCTGCAGACGAAATCATACTGTATGGTGCCAGAAACTTTCAAGAGTTCAAAGAGAAGGCTAAGCTTTACGAAACTATATCCAAGAAGAGGAATGTAGGAGGAGGTAACTCTTACGAATCCAAGAGAGAAAATGCGAAGTATCAGGTGAAGAACGAGGCTACGAAAGATGTTGAAAGCAGTACAAAAGATCAGAGGCAAAATGGGAAGCAGCAAAATTGCTATAACTGTGGAAACCGTGGACATAAATATAATAATTGCCCAGACAAGAGTAAAGGTGTAAAATGTTTCAGCTGCAAAGGATTTGGACATTTGGCATCGAAGTGTCCTGAGAAAAAATTCAACTGCACAAAACTCGCATGCTTCAAACTATATGAACACAATTGAAGTAATGCAGAGCAATACTATGACATTGACTATTGAAGGTGTTAGAATATCAGCATTGTTTGACACAGGAAGTAATATAAGTGTTATGAGACGAGATGTTTATGAGAAATTTTTTGTAGATGAAATGTTATCACTCGACGTACTAGTACTCAAAGGAATTGGGTCAAACAAGGTGAAAACATTGGGATCATTTAAAAAGAACATAGAAGTAAGTGGAGAACTATTTGATATGCTATTCCATGTTGTACCCAAAGAAGCAACTGACTTTGAGGTGATCATTGGAAATGATATTCTGAAAATAGCTGAAGTGTATCTGGGAGACAATGGAATTATTGTACATAAAAAGAAGAATGACAACTTTCTGATGAGGATCGCTGTAGATGAAAGTAAACCAGAAAATGAGATTCGCTTAGAACACATAGAAGATGTCAGACACAGGCAAATTGTGAAAGACATGCAAGCGGCCAGTGAGAAGTTTAAGAGGGAGAGATGGATTGAGGGAAGGACTCAGAAGATCAAGGAAATGGCTGTGAAGAGTATAGAGCCCGAAGTGGAGAGGATGGAAAAGAGACATCAAGAGGAATTGTCAAACCTCAGGATGATTCACAAACGCGAGATTGAAGAGATGGAACTTAGAGCGGCTAGAAAGCTACAAGAACACTCGGAGAACCTCAGAGAGCAATTTATAGAAAATAGAGAGAAGGCTTTGGCTCATGAAAGAGATGTTATGAGGTTAAGGTACGAAAAGATGGTTGAATCCGAAGAAAGAAACTACCAGGACCAAAGACGTCGTCTCCTAGCCGTCCACTCCAACCGTCTGGCCAAATGCGAAGATCGCGAGGCTCAGGCAGCTGCAGAAAAGGAGAACGCCATAAAACAGGCCCAGAAAGAATTCGAGAAGAAGCTTCAGGCTGCCGGAAGAAGACACGCTAACGAGATCAGGATCGTGAAAGAGACTGCGGTCATCGAGATGGAAAACTGGAAAAATTTCTTCAGGAAGCAGCAGTCGGCCCTGCTTATGAAGAAGGAGACGGCTATACGAAGGGAGTGCAAGAAGGAGAGAGATAGGGAGATCGAGGTTGTTATTGAAAAGTTTGAGAACGAAGCGGGCAAGACCAAATCGCAGATCGAGCAGACGGCAGAGAAGAGAATTTGGTTAAGATGCAGGAGGAAAATCTTAGAAGTATTTTTAATAAAAAGAAAAGAAAAGCCAAAAAGTATAAGGTGGGAGACTTAGTTGCTATCAAACGAACTCAGTTTGGCTCCGGATTTGAAGCCTTAGGTTAAATTCGGAACTGAATCCGAGTCGGATTCTTCATAGGATGGCCGAGTGTGGGATTCGTACTTTTATTATATTCTATGTTGTTATAATAACGTAGTAATAGTAGGCGGAAGATAAAAAAAAGTTGTTAGTTGTCAATCAGATTATTCAGATTTAGACGTGTTTGTTGAGAAGTTGTATTTCCTCCGATATTGGCTGTTTCGTGAATAAAGTGTTGTTCAAATTTCGTGGTAGTTTTAAATTCAACCTAGACAACGTAAAAAATCCTACATATATATATATAAAATAATTTAGGTTATGTTAATTATTTTCTTGTCAGATTGATACGCAATGTTGTCAATATTGCATAGAGTTCTCTGATAACTTCAGATAAACAAACGAACGCCTACTATGCGCTCAAACTTTCGTGAACGGACTATATGCACACTTATAGGGAAGCAGTGTGCTATCATTTGGCCCAAATTTCTGTATTTTGGGCCGGGAGCGGTCTAAAACGACTCGACTGGACTCGCTGATGAAGAATCCATGATCAATGAGAATTCTGTTCGGCCGTGAGCACGGATGAAGTTAGGGTTCTGAAATTCTGAATTTTTCGTTAACAGACCAACCCGTAGTTTCAAAGTTATCGACATTTGAAATTTTTGATTATTTTTCCGATTTTGCCGAAACCGCAAATCCGATTAATTCGAAATTTAATATTTGAAGGAGAATACTAGTGACTGGCAAATTTTTGCGCATTTTTGAGAGTTATTAAAGATATTTAGAAAATGTTTCGTCTGCTCTAGACTCTAGAGCTGTGCCGAGCACTGAAGAAAAGTTCTTCGAGCACAAAGCACTAAGCCTTATTGAAAAGTGCTTCGGAATCTCGAGCACTAAGCCCTTATTTTTTAAGGAATGCTCGCGATTACTAAGCACTTTTGGAAAGTAAATCGTTTACACGAGCACCGAGCACTAAGCACTTTTTAAAATGAACCTTTGTATTTTCTATCCAAATGTCTCTCAGTTTGAAATTTTGATTTTGATGTCTTGATTTTTCTTCCGAGTGATATCGTGTTTTGAACTGGGCATAATTGAAATTGACAATAGTTTTCTCTCAGCAAGTCCAACATAACAGACAAATATAAAATTACCATGACGTCAAATAAAAAAAATGAAGTAAAAGCATGTGGTCTAGAAACAGAAAACAAAATTCCAAAAGTTATAGAAAGACAATGACGTCTTGGCAACAAATTAGATGAAAATTTTTTTGCGGCGTAGAAAAAATGCTGTCTGCAATGAAAAAACGTTTTCTGAGCTCTTTATATCATTCATTAAGTGGACATACTGTAACTTGAATACTCGCCAATAAATAAATGATTATAGAATCTTGCATAGTATATCAAAAAAAGGTCGTATCGCTCCATAAAATTTCCCAAAAAAATTTCGCCATACAACATTACAATTTGTTCTCCGAGTCATAATAAGGAGAACATAAAGACTTGTTCCAGTCCATAACATACAGCGAGATTGTTTTTTAACACCAGACTTATAATGAAGGGAAAATTGAACAACTTTGATATCCATAAAGGTAGACCGAAAAAAAAATTATATTTAGTTCTTTGCCATTCCAATCTGGCGAAAATCAGTCATTTTCATGTTCCGACGATTCCATAAAGCTTTGTGTCTGGTAATTTCTGAAAGTGCTTGGAAGCACTACGGTGCTTAGAAGCACTTTTTCGAATTACTGAGCACTTAGCCCTTCCAAAAAACTAGCAAAGCACCAAACACTAAGCACTGGTTCAATATAGTGCTCGCGAGCACAGTGCTTACGAGCACAAAAGTGCTTCGAGTGCTTTCACGAGCAGTATTCACAAGACTTCGGCACAGCTCTGGACTCTGCTCGTGGTAAACTGACTAAATTTTGTCTTGAACGCAACGAAGTTTGAAATTTTCAATATCATAATTCTAATAACTCCATCCGTTCGAGAGTTATCGTGTTCACGGCCGAACAAAATATTCATTGGATATGGATTCTTCATCAGTGATTTCAACAGAGTCGTTTAATACCTTTCCCGGCTCAGAATTCGGAAAATACAGTCATTTGGGTGAAATTATAGCATCCTGTTTCCCAAGGAACAAGCGCGGAAAAAGGATGAGGTCAGTTAATTGTTTCGTGACGATTGTCCAGTTTTTTACGGGAATCGGATTAGTCGTTGTCTCAAGATCACGATTGAGTAGTAAGTAAAAGTAAAGTAAGTAAAAACTCAAATATTTTTGAAATATCTTCTGCTCCAGAATGGCCAATTGCGCATTATCAATTAGATTTCATCTTATCTCAGGTGTTATTTGATGATGATGTGTCTTGAGAATGAGATTAAGCCGGCAACATTTCGATGTATCGATTGAATATTTTTTTCCGATTCAATAATGATGTCTTACCAAGTATTGCGGGAACGATCGATATCGTTTCTAATGACGTGATTTCCGCGAACTGACTATTTCCATTTTGACAGAGAAATATAAAAAGAGTTAAAACTGCAGAGTGAAAAGGCACAAGCAATCATATGATATATCTGTTATTGCATTTCATATACAATAAGCATCCTTGAAATATAATGACAGCGAATTTCGCTTCTAAACCTAATATTGAATATAGAAATTTATTTTTTTCGATAGAGAGTAGAGGATGCAGGTGGAGGGTTGAACTCGTTTTATGAAGGATGTTGTGAAGTAAGAATATCCGACAATCTAATTTCGAGAATATTTTCAGCGGTGTTTATCCATAGCAATCCCTTAAAGATATATTTTATGGATACCTACATCCACTATCGAATATGCATCAAGTAGTATTATTGAAATATTATTTGGGATATTTCTATCATTTTTGCGTCTTGCATTCAATGTTCAGTCAGCATTTCTCCAGCCATCGTAAGGAATAATCTTTGAACTTGCAGTTTTCAGAAGAGTAATCGACATGAAAGCTGCTTTGTTTAGCCTTCTTCAGTTTTTCTTTTCACGATATTATGAAGAATAGATCCCATGAAATAGAACAATAAAAACGCTTAGGCAATTTCGTCTGGAAAAATCTTTGAACTTGCAACTTTCAGAAAAGCAACTTTCGTCACTCTTTGGAAATGTTTGTCATTTTTGACAGAAAACAATCATCGATAAAACTGCCCTAACCTTAACTCATGAGTGGTGTCTCCGAGAAGGTCTCAATATAAATCCCAAAAAGACGATATTACTGCCATTCACCAAGAAGAAAAAACTCTCTCTTGAAACAATTACGATGAACGGGACCACCCTAACCCCAACGAACCACACCAAATATCTTGGTGTGATCTTCGACCAAAAACTCTCCTGGAGTCTACACCTCGAAGCTGTGATCAGGAAGGGCCAGAGAGCTCTTTTCATATGCCAGAGGATGGTCGGAGGTACGTGGGGATTAAAACCTGAACTAACGAATTGGATTTACAAATCAATTGTTCGGCCAATCGTGAGCTACGCGGCTCTCATTTGGTGGCCAAGAGCAAAACTAGTTTCGGGACAACTAGCCCTAGGAAAACTACAAAGAACAGCGTGTCTATCCGTAACAGGCGCATCTCGCTCCTACCCAACTGCTGCCATGCAAGTCATCCTGGACCTGCCTCCTCTAGAGATTTTTCTGGAAAGCGAGGCGGCCAGATGGGCTCTCCGAGTAGCAAGGGAGCGGGAGCTGAAAATTGGTGACTACTCAGGGCACCTCCGCATTCTAAACGAGTGTAAGGAGCTTCAGGATGTAGTCACAGACAACCTCCCCTTGAGACACGAGTTTCAGAAAAACTTTACCACGACATTCCCAAGTCGTGACCAATGGGCTAATAAAGAATTAGTTTTCCCCAGAGGGTCTACGGTATTTTATACTGATGGCTCGAAAACTGAAGACGGACGAGTCGAAGCCGGTGTTTACGGTCCCTCAATCCAATTAGCCATACCAATGGGTCTCTGTCCTTCGGTTTTTCAGGCAGAGACACTTGCTATAAGGGAGTGCGTTGCGCTCTGTGCGGAACGCAACTACCAAAGAAAGGAAATATATATAGCATCTGACAGCAGAGCAGCCCTGCTAGCGCTTGACTCTCCACAAGTGAAGTCAAAGTTGATCTGGGAATGCAAAACATCACTTAACCTACTCGGAGAAAAGAACCAGATCAATCTCATCTGGGTGCCTGGTCACTCCGGGATTCACGGCAATGAAGCGGCAGACCGATTGGCCAGGGAAGGAGGGACAACCCCCTTCACTGGACCAGAACCGTTTTGCGGCTTCCCAGGCAGTCATCAGGCAATGGCGATTAAGGACTGGGAACAAAAGAGGAAGCTTACGTCCTGGCGTACGACCAATGGTCAAAAGCAAGCTAAGTCATTTCTCTCTCACTCGACGAGCTGGACCAAGAAAGTTCTCTCACTCAGCAAATTGGAACTGCGGAAACTGACGGGCGCTCTCACTGGGCACTGTCCTGTGGAGTATCACTTAAAAAACATGGGAAGGCGCCCGATAGTACATGTCGCTTCTGTCAAGAAGCCACCAAGACAGCTAGACACCTGCTATGTGAGTGTGAAGCTGTTCACCAGAAACGGTTACGGCATCTTGGCTCCAGGTTCCTAAAGCCTGAACAAGTAATGGATGTGGCCCCCAGAAAGGTGGTGAAGTTCATTGAGACTTTGCTGCCGGACTGGTAAACAGCGCGGGGATGCACAATAGATCTTAAGGTCAAGGTGCTCGCAAGGTCGGTTTTGATCTGTCCTCTAATCTAATCGATAAATTTGATCTATTTCTGATGGAATCAATGGTCAAACGATTAATTTGATTTTTTGAAGCTGAATGAGTATTATTAGTAAAGATTGTTTTTAGATCAACAGTAATCGACATGAAAGCTGCTTTGTTTAGCCTTCTTCAGTTTTTCTTTACATGATATTATGAAGAATAGGTCCCATGAAATAAAACAATAAAAACGCTTAGGCAATTTCGTCTGTAAAAATCTTTGAACTTGCAACTTTCAGATAAGCAACTTTCGTCACTCTTTGAAAATGTTTGTCATTTTTGACAGAAAACAATCATCGATAAATTTGATCTATTCTGATGGAATCAATGGTCAAACGATTAATTTGATTTTTTGAAGCTGAATGAGTATTATTAGTAGAGTCAAGATTGTTTTTAGATCAACAGTAATCGACATGAAAGCTGCTTTGTTCAGCCTTCTTCAGTTTTTCTTTTCATGATTTTATGAAGAATAGGTCCCATGAAATAGAACAATAAAAACGCTTAGGCAATTTCGTCTGTAAAAATCTTAGAACTTGCAACTTTCAGATAAGCAACTTTCGTCACTCTTTGAAAATGTTTGTCATTTTGGACAGAAAACATCATCGATAAATTTGATTTATTTCTTATGGAATCAATGGTCAAACGATTTATTTGATTTTTTGAAGCTGAATGAGTATTATTAGTAGAGTCAAGATTGTTTTTAATCAAGAGTAATCGACATGAAAGCTGCTTTGTTTAGCAGCCTTCTTCAGTTTTTCTTTTCATGATATTATGAAAAATAGGTCCTATGAAATAGAACAATAAAAACGCTTAGGCAATTTCGTCTGTAAAAATCTTTGAACTTGCAACTTTCAGAAAAGCAACTTTCGTCACTCTTTGAAAATGTTTGTCATTTTTGACAGAAAACAATTATAGATAAATTTGATCTATTTCTTATGGAATCAATGGTCAAACGATTAATTTGATTTTTTGAAGCTGAATGACTATTATTAGTAGAGTCAAGATTGTTTTTAGATCAACAGTAATCGACATGAAAGCTGCTTTGTTTAGCCTTCTTCAGTTTTTCTTTTCACGATATTATGAAGAATAGATCCCATGAAATAGAACAATAAAAACGCTTAGGCAATTTCGTCTGGAAAAATCTTTGAACTTGCAACTTTCAGAAAAGCAACTTTCTGAAAATATTTGTCACTTTTGACAGAAAACAATCATCGATGAATTTGATCTATTTCTGATGATGGAATCAGTGGTCAAACGATTAATTTGATTTTTCGAAGCTGAATGGGTATTTTTAGTAAAGTCCAGATTGTTGTAAGATCAACAGTAATCGACATGAAAGCTACTTCGTTTAGCCTCCGTTATGAAAAATAGGTCCCATGAAATAAAACAATAAAAACTGAAATGTATAAAAATTGAAGAGGCAGGAATAGTCGAAAATCTCATCCAGTCTGTTGATCCCAAAACAATTTGGGCTCCACTAATAGAATCCACCTCAAAAAACAAATGAATTGTTTGACAACTGATTCATTCAAAATAGATCAATGTCTTCGATGAAGCATTCTCAACAAGTAACAAGTTGCCTTTCTGTGTTTTCCTAAAGACACGACAGCTGGCCCAAACGTTGAATACAAGAAGCAAAAATGAAAAAAAAATAGCTCAAATAATATTTCAATAAATATTCCATCATCAAGAATTACACGTCAACAATAGCTAGTAGTATTTTCTGGAAGTCCTCGCCTGATCTCCATTCGAATTGTCGCTGGTTATAGCAAAAAACTCATCTGTATCGTACTCACCCAGCTAAGTCCTATGCATCCAAATCCAGCGCTAAGCATCTCTCCCACAATTGCTGGAAATGAGTTTGCGGTTGGATAAAAAGCATGGAAGTTGGGAGAATGCCAATGTGTTAATCCAGGCATGATTATTCTGTCTACATCCTTGAGGACCTCCTGCCATGGCTCGCCCTTTTCGGGAGCTTCATCCGGGATGAGATCCTTCAAATATCCGGGTTTTACGTTTGGTAACACTGGACTGAAAATTGAGAGTTGATCATGAAGATATTTTATCTTTATCAATTAGGTAGGAAAATGTTGGTGTATTTAGATGCAGGATAACTGGTGACTATGGAACAATGGCTCAGTAGTGAGTAGTGATAGATATAGAGGTCCTCAAACTAAATAAGGGTGAAGGGTTCAAATATCCCATGAAGATATCGGTATCAGATATAGATGGTTATTTTTGGAAAATGCTGAAATTATAAACTTCATCGAAATGGAAAACTTTCCACCGATATTTTCAAAAGCTTATTACTACACATATTCCCTACCAGCACGAGAAATGTCAGGAAAATTGCACAAAATTATTGAAAAATTCCAATTTGCATGTTTTTTAGAATATCAGGGTATATTAGATGAAAAATATCGAATCATAGGTAAAATTAGTACAGCATCAACTTATTTGTTTTGTACATGTATATCAACATATTGAATGCAACTCAATTTTGTCAAGTAGTAGTACATTTTCTATTATTGGGTACCATTTTCCACCTAAACACGAATACCTGTATTTTCTTGTATTGGAAATATCGAATAAATTTTCAATTATTTCGAACCTACCTACTCATTATATGTATATATAATTTCCAACAGCGAACAATAATCAATTTACAACTTTTTTTCAAAACAACACGACCAGAAAATCTTTCAAGAAGTAATCAATCCTCATTCAATATACAGGGTGTTATAGCATGCCATCATAAAACGTCAATAGAAGATTTTCTAGTTTATTTCAAGAAGAAAAAATCATATTTACATGGTTCCGAAACGGCTTCGTTGTCTAGATATGAGATGTCAATGTCCAAAAAATTGACTGAGTATTACTACTGAATCAAAATTTCGTATAAGCTCACACCAGGATATGTAAAAATTGAAGAAAAATTAAATTTCCAGTCATCAGCGTAATATTAGGGAATTATTTGATTTAAATGAAAGAAATTGTAAATCTGTCAGTCATTAATGTTTTTCAATATTTAAGTGTGAATTTCTGAAGCGGTTAGAGATAGCTGATTCGAATATGACCTACATTTGTCTAAAACTGACTAGATTTTTCATTTGTGCCATTTAAAGTGCTAGATAGCTACTTCGTTAAGGAAAAAGGGTTAAAATGTTTCCAATTTTTAAACAGCATTTTGAATGGGTTTAGCATAAACCAAATATGAAATCAGTAGCAAAATTCAATATTGAGAAGAAAAACTGTACTTCAACTGCGAGATCTCGTATTTCAGACCGAAGCCATTTCGGTTTATATAATCTTAAAATAAGAACAGGAACATAATGAAACATCCTGTATAGCTTCACCCTGGCAGCGTTATCGCATTTGTTTTGCTACATAAATATCATTATTCATCTACCATGTTTCATAAGTAAAAAAAATTCTCACTTGTTACTCATTGAAATAATTATTTCTTATATCACGGAAATCAACAGTTTTTTCTGATTATGGTTTTAAAATGATGCGAAATGATTTTGTGATTATTGATTCGATCATTTCCACAAATTTTCCGCATTTCATATTTTTCGGTTACAAATATCATCATCATATTCACTTCTTCTGTTCTGTTTGGCCAGCATTCGCCTGCCGTCGTGAGGAAAATACTTGATTTCTTTTCTTTCAGAAAATCAACTTTCGTTATTTCCGAAGCGACAAAAGTTTTCAGAGAGTTGAAGGTCTGAAAAAATTTCCTGGCGAATGATTGCTAATAAGTTGAAGAAGAAAAAGTAATTATGATGGAAATAGCCCAAATATTATATCAATCCCTGTATCCCCTTTTCGGAAACTTTTTCACAATGATGCTTAGTTGGTTAAAAAATCGTTGATTTTTCGACATGACATGAACAATGTCCTGTACTTATTTAATAGATTTTCACTCATTCTCGCTACAAAAATCTGATGGCAAAATGGCAAGAGACAAAAATTGTTTGCATGATCCGAAGTCCGCAAAATTATAAATGAATAACAGACGTGATAAGAATTCGAATCAAAGAAATCAAATTTATTTCTGAAGGAAATGAACGATAAGGAAGTGGTTGCTCAGAAGATTTAAACAGATAGATGTTCGTCAAAAAACTTCTCTTTCGACATAATAATGGGAGAATAGTGTCGTTTATTCACGAATAACCAAAAACAAAACTCATCCACTTACCGGTCTCTGATAGTCTCAAAATAATCTGCAATATAATCCACAGCAGCTTTCCCGAAATCCCTGAATTCTTCAATATCCATCTTTGTTCAAATGCACTTTCTAGATTGGCAAATTAGTTTTGAAACACACTTTCACACCAACGCGCGGTAAATCTTATTGTGATGATTGACGTGATGTTCTTCAATCACCTTAGAATTCTATCCGCTCAATTGTTAGCGAACGACTAGTAGTACAGTCGTTTGGTAGATTGACATTCGTTCGCGATCTTTTTATATGGGACTTCTCCTTTCTTCGCCCTTCGTTTGTGCGAAATTTTTCCGGGATTCGAATTATCGCTAGATAAAATCTGGATGAAAAAAAGCGATTCGATCGAAGATTCAACCAAGCGTTCAATCGAACTAATTTCTTCCCAGACCAGGCTAAATCAAATATTTAAGTTTGTTCTTTTTACAATAATACTGATACACGAGAGGAACAAAAATTCTGAAGCCATTCGTGTTCACAAAATAGAGTTTTCTTGTTCGTAATTTTCTCAGTATCTCGCAGTATGTTGATGTGATAATTTCAACTAGAACTTGAAATGATCAGGAAAACATTTCTCACCCTCAACTACTCTGGAAGAATAATTAAAAATGTAAGAACTTGCCTCGTGTGTGATTAGAAAGGAAAAAAGGCGTTTCTTATGTATGTTGATATGCAAAGAGACTCATAACATGGCAATTTAAAATAATGATTTTACATTTTATTAATGAGTTCTTCTTTGCATAATACAAATCAATACTTTTTGTTGGTTTTTTCTTCGCAATAATCATTGAAAACGGAGATATTTTCCTTTTGAGTCAGATTCTGATGCAATTTTGTAAAATGACGGGATCGTAATGAATGTATAGAATTAGGAAGAAAAAAAGCAGATCGATTGGCAAGGAACGCATAATTTTTCCTTTACTAGTAATATAAGAGTAGGTTTCCTCAATATGAAAATGATATCAATTGAGTACTTGATTTACTAATGGTTCAATGAATGAATACTCGTAATAAAGGGTTTTCTAAAACGAGGTGTTATTTAGATATTCAAAGAAAAATTACATTTTTCAATATAAATGATTGGATCTTTATTTCAATATACAGCAGAAGCTATGCCGTTAATACTGGAAAATAACATCAGGCAAATGACCACCACGACCACGCTTAGAGGACCATATCCTTTTAATGAAATTTTCCATAACTTTTCCCGCAAAAGATCTTGTTGAAAGTAAACGTTGTCCTGATCAATACTATCCAATTTCGGGCATAAAAAATCATTGATCATCTCTAATTCCAAAGAACGACAAGGAATGAACAAACATGGATTTTCTTCAACACTTTCGGCTACAGCAGCAATATTCTCGGCTGTTCTTGTGCGACGTGCACGGGTTTTATTCTTCACATCACTAACTTGTCCCAACAGCTCGAGTTTTTTCACCAATTTCTTTATTGCGGTCCGATAAGGTGCTTCACGACGACCCAAAAATGTTCGAGTTTTACGTCTCTGCCAAATTTCCACACTTTTTATAGTGAATTTTTTATTTTAATAATTTCAATGCGTTATTGAAGCGTGTATCGTTCCGTTTTTATCATGGCGTAGTTTCTTCTTGTCAAATGTCAGAAAATGACAGCTTCAAATGTGACATCTACCGAAATAGCGGGCTATTCAAAATAACACCTCTTATTGGAAACCCTTTATGAAGAGCATGAAAGTTTGAAAAGAAAAGGATTCCGCATAATTCGACTGACATAAATAAAGCACAAAGTATTTCTACGTTTATAATTGGACCTTGTCATTACAGATTATTTCGTCTCTTTGCTGTTGAAAATTTTAAACTGGCAGTTATTTGAAAGAATGATACGGCTCTGATACGTGAGCCTAAATATAAGGTAAATTGAATATTCATCATTTTGAACTGCAATTCAGAATAAGTTCTTGCTTTCGTTTGTGTTTTTTGAATAACAGTATGGATATTAAAATTATTTTATTATTATTATTATTATTGAGATTCGAACAAAGACGACCAATCACCTGGTGTTTCACCCTGTACTGAAGATCCCTGATCTACATATGTATCTTCCTACAACTTTTCAACCTTTAACCCTTGAATCCAAGGCATAAGACAAAATTCACATGTAGGCAATTTCGATTTTATCCATTGGTCCATTCTGTTCTTGTGTTTGTGCTAGGAAGTTGAAATCAAAATATTATTCAAATACTTTTATAATCGCTATCTATCTATTTTTCGCTAATCTATTTTCTCAAATAATTTTCTTTTCTGAGATTTAATTCTCAGTTTCCTTTTTACTCCTGGAAACAACGGTTTTATTGCCTATTATAAGGAAACATACTTTTTTCACTGAAAAAATTGATAACATGTTAAATGTTTTAGGAGGCGTAAAAAATTCAGTGTAGGTTGAAGACATGAACAGGATATTTGAATTCAAAACCGAAAACACTTTCTGGATATTCAAAATTGAATGATTTTTTTTCAATATTGACAAGCATACCAGAGCTTGTATGGTGTTGTTCACAATTGAAACTGATTGGGATGAGGTCAACGATTGAACGACATGAACCTCATACTATACCTTAGTTTGAGCATAAAACATTCCCAAGATTCTACACCATTTCCAAGTGTATTTCAGAAACCGTCAGTTGTAATTCAGATTAGTCAATGATTTTTGAGAAAGCGTCAATTGTATTTCAGAATAGTCAATTGTATTTCAGAATAGTCAATCGTATTTCAGAATGCGTCAATTGTATTTCAGATTATGTAGATTAGTCAATTGTATTTCAGAAAGCGTCAATTTTATTTCAGATCAGTCAATTGTATTTCAGAAAACATCACTTCACTTGTAATTCAGACCAGTCAATTCAATTTCAGAAATCGTAATTCGAAACTCAATTATAGGTACCTACAGACATTTACATATTGCAGAAATGTTCATTTTAAATAGGTTTATCCTCCTCAGTCCTGAGACCACACTGAAATCGAGATAACTGTGATATTTGAAAATTAAAATGATATTCCTACTTTCTGACTTACAAATGACAATTGACGCTTTCTGAAATGCACTTGGAAATGGTGTAGATTGCATTGGGGGTTGTCTTAGCAAAGTGCGGTTTTTGTCCTATAGCTTTCTGTCCAGTTCAAAAGTCTTTATGAACTTTAGAAACTGGAGTGATTGCAAAGATGAGATGTCCTTATATTATTCAACAACCACATGCTTTCAAATTCGTTTTCTGTTATAAGTTTATTTGTAGGATATTAGTTATAAAATAAGTAAGGTATATTAGGATTCGTAAAAGTTCATCTTATAGTATCTCTTCCAAAGACCATCAGTGGTTTCTAGCTCGATGATGTAGCTTCCAGTAGATGAAAGATTGAAATCGCGATTCACATGAATCAAAATTTCGACGTTTTTATCTGACATTACATCATCTATGATTATTCGTTTTTGAGTTATAAATGGAGAATTCGGCTCAGTACGAATATTATAGACACGACCCTTGGAGATGAACTCTTTCAGTTCTACACTAGTGAGCTTGACTAGATCAGTTGACGTGTAAAGTAGTTTCAGGAGATTCAGAACTGTTCTTGAAGCTGTAAAAATAAAATTGAGATGATTATGTACTGAAAGCCATCCTTTTGCTTTGACGATATATTCTCACATGAAAAGCAATATTTAATCAACATATTTTTTCGTTCATTTTTCTTCGAAGTCGAAAGCAAAGTCACTTTAAGGGGCCCACTCACTAAGAAGGAAGAATGCGCAGTAAAGTATCTGGTGCCGTATTATCGAGAAGTGATATTCGAAAACGTATACGACTTCATTGCGCGAGTCCCTGTTTTACCTGCAAAAATGCACACCGCGCAATGAAGTTCGTATACGTTTTGGACTATCACTTGTCGAGAATACGGCACCTGGCGCCGTATTCTCGAGAAGGTGTGCGGTGTGCATTTTTGCAGGTAAAACAGGGACTCGCGCAATGAAGTTCGTATACGTTTTCGAATATCACTTCTCGAGAATACGGCACCTGCACGTTTGCTGTAGAGCAAACGTGTGCATTCATATTTCCCACACATATACACTTTTGCGTGTTGGTTTGGATGTGCGACAAGCGTGAGATGACGTCGAAAAAGATCTGATGTTAATGGTAGTGGCGTGTGTTGTTATTTAGAAAAAAATGTCTAATGTATAAATTGGGAACCCGACACTGTATTGCTAAAATATGAAACTGCACAGACCATACACGGTCGTTTTTGGTCATTCTTCCACGTACGGTGAACAATGCACACGCCAAAAATCAAAACTATCTTGATTCCGACGGAGATAACTGCGCATTCTAAATTTACGCCATACACACACTGTTTTAACTGTACCCCGTACAACGCGCATTCAAGTCTTCGTGCTTCCCTCTTAGTGAGTGGGCCCTTTATATAGGAGTGTTATTTTTTAAACAAATGATCGAAATGACATACAATTCTGACGATATCATTTCAAGGTTGGTCGTATCTAAAAATCATTAGAATTAGGAGTCCCAGCTGAGTGCCGTTTCACATGGAGCGTATCATCAGCGCTGACCATCCGGACGGATAACCAAGTACCATGCAATAAATGTAGCATTTCACATGAATCGCTGATGATCGGAGCGGTTGATTCCATACGACGAGCCCTTGCTCTCGGCGTATGTCGGTTAACGCACGAGCCATTGTTATGAGGGATTTCACATGATTCACTGACGATCAGTTGCGTAGGAGCTTATATTGCTTTCTGTGTTGCCGATTGCCGGCAGATTAGGTTATAGTCCGAGAGCTGGTACGAATTTTAGGGTAGGTATTGAGGCAGCTGAAAACTTGTCAGATTACTCCTCCTATTATATCCCAACTCGGATTGCAGACCTGGCTGGTGAGTAGCGGGGCTAAATCAACCCCTACATTTTAATGCCCTGGCAGGTAGAAAGGCCTACCGAAATGATCTGTCTTTTTGGGAATCTTATTTTTAGTTATAAGTAACACTCTATTAAAATTTCAAGCTGCCAAAAATTTAATCTGGGTTTTTAACATTGCCAGAAGCGTGCAAAAATATTTGCAAAAAATTAAAAAATGTTTTGAAGCAGCTTGAAATATTAATGGAGTGTTACTTATAACTAAAAAATGAGATTCCCAAAAAGACAGATCATTTCGGTAGGGCTTTCTACCTGCCAGGCCATTAAAAATGTAGGGGTTGATTTAGCCCCGCTACTCACCAGCCAGATCTGCACTCCCGAGTTGGGATATAATAGGAGAGGTATCTGACAAGTTTTCAGCTTGCCTCAAATACCTACCCAAAAATTCGTGCCAGCTCTCCTACTATTAGGTTAGGTGACAACTGACAACGGAGGATCCGCCGAATGTGAGGACAACATCGAAAGGATCATCAGCGCTGAATTCCTATGCTGACAGTCAGCGCTGATCATACGCTCCATGTGAAACGGCACTGAGGTGACTTTTACTGCAATTCGTTCTCATTCTGATGCACTAATTGGGTACGTTCAGAAGCATCAAACTGTTGGCAACAGTTGAGTAGTAGTTGAGAAAGCGATAGCGTTCAGTAAAATCGCTGACAAAGCGATGGTTTCTCAGCAGATGTCGATTCTGGCAGCGGTAAAAATTTACGCTTTATAACTCATCTGACCGCTGAGACATGCGCATTTTACCTATTATTTTGTGATTTGTTTATGTTTAGGGTTTTTAGTTGACGTTTATTAAGGAGTATTTTGCTACTGGCGTATTTCGAAAATGTTTATCAAAAATGGATGTCTGGCTACAATTTAGGTCTGTCAGAAGAAAACCTACAACTTGTTGTTGAATAAAAAAATAAGGTTATGTATCATGATATGTCAGATTTGTAAATCACTCAGCGAAGCGTTCAGAAGATTTTCATCCGCTGAAACTCAACTCTGCTCAGCTGATTTTTGCTTTATGCCAACAGTTGAATGCTTCTGAACGTACCCATTGATTTTCTTGTATACACTTATACAGCTTTCTAGTTCAGCATTCTCTTTAATTCAATCATTCTTTTGTTCCATGTATTGTACAGGGTGTTACATAATAGTATGTCGCAACTCGAGAGGCGTGAATCTACATGTAATTCTAAGAAAAAATGGTTACATAAACATGGGTCCGTAAACGCTTCGTTACGGAGCTACAGGGAGGTGAAATTTCCAAAAATCAATCGTTCAATGATATTCACTCGAAAACGGTTAGAGAAACGAAAAATTACAAGAGTCAAAAAAATCTCTAAATTGAACGAAGATATCAAAAATGATTTAACGCTGATCAGTGGCGTATCGCAAAAAGTTTGAGAAGGAAAAGGAGACATGCTCCGGAAAAGAAAACACCCTGTAGATTCTAGTTAAGATTCAGGATGCGCAATGATGGAGACTATTGAAAATAGCTCGCATTTCGAATTTGGACAGCATATCTCAAAATCTACAGCAGTTACAATTTTTTGGAATTTTAAACACACTGAGGCTCCGTAACGAAGCTTTCGAGGACCCATGTTGATATGAACTTTTTTTCTTGAAATCATACGTAGATTCATAATCTTAAGTTGTGACATACTATTATGTAACACCCTGTATATTGTAAGCTATTGACTCAAAAGAATATATTATGCAGATTTTGAAAATTGACTTGGAAGGAAAAGAATTGCCGTGTTGAAATGTGGTCTATAAGGTTGTTCAACACTGGAAGAATCTATACATCAACGCGATGCCATTTCGAATATACAACTGTTCTCTCGGAATGGCCGCTGGCAATCGTTGTGGGTATACTGTTAGTCTGGAGTGTTCAACGTTACGCGATGGAAATCAGTAATATTTTAGCACTCCAAATGTAATGTGTCTAAGACTACAGCCTTCTCAAGTACTCTCTATAGAGCCTTGTGGTAAGACCATAACGGTTTGAAAATTAATTAAATTCTGCATTACTCACTTTTTAAGGAAAATTCAAATAGTAGAATGGCACTTTGGTGGACAATCATTTCTGGAGACAATAAATTCATCTGTTGTTGCTTTTGTAGATTTGGCGATAAAATAAAAAAAAATCCGCTATTTGGAAAAATAATTCTAAGATTCGAGACATGTGGATATGTACGACAATGTACAGTCGTGTAAAAGGAAAGGTAGATTTGAGTGCTGCTGTTGAAGCCAGCGTACCTACCTTGTTCGAGTAATCGAGTTGCTGAACAAGTCGATATGAGCGATAGGACTGTTTGAAATATGAGAAATGTTTATGTGTTATGAGGTGAAAAAAAAGATTTTTCCAGCAGGCTATATGAAACGATATGGAATCTGGCGAAATAATGATGAAGAAAGAAAATCATTTTTGAATAGAGAACATATCCCACCAGTAATAGGAAATTGGTCTCTAAAGAGCATCTGAGTTTTCTGGTCCGTACCCAGTATCCTTAAAAACTTAATATAAATAATGAAAGCGGAGAATAATATTAATCGATATTAAATCAACCAATATTAAACCCACACTTCGGAACTAATCCCGTCAACGAGCAAAGAACATGCATAGTGGTAATATCAAACAGAGCATCCATAGATAGCTATTTCGCCCTATTTGGGGCTCATCAGTATGGAGGAGCTCCGTTTGAAGGCATTCTGGGTTCCCTTACTTGAAGAAATGTCGCCCAGCTCTGAGAATAACAGAAACAAGACGCCATCTCTTGGGATCCTTACGAACACCTACCTCTAATGCATGAACGTTGACGAAGTCGCGAGATGTTTATCCGTTTTTCATACGAACTGGTGGCAGTCCAACTTTGTGGATTTTTACCTTCAGCGTCGATGAAGTGGAAACGCTCGTTTCTTTTTCTGTCGTAAACCAGACGTGGTGATAATAATAATGAATGAAAATTCATGCGTTAACAGTAACGCAGGCATAAATATAAATAATGAAAGCTGGAGAATAATATTAATCGATATAAAATCAACCAATATTAAACCCACACTTCGGAACTAATCCCGTCAACGAGCAAAGAACACGCATAGTGGTAATATCAAACAGAGCATCCATAGATAGCTATTTCACCCTATTTGGGGCTCATCAGTATGGAGGA
>CM024246.1:45191869-45309651 GCA_013421045.1 Propylea japonica | reverse complement strand
TGTTTGAGGCAAAATACATTGTCCGTACAAGATCGAGCGGCTCTGAAGCTACTCAGTTCTTCCCTTCGAATATTCATACTCCTCCTCAATAAGGCCTCTTAAAATTTAACGTTTAGCCTACTCATGAGACTGGTGACTGATATCCCCTTATAGTTACTGCACATTCTTTGTCGCCTTTTTTGTGGATGGGAGTGATATGGGCTTCTTTCTAAGGATCGGGGACCGGATGACCATTTATACATTGGCCTATAATGTAGGTTAGGTTAAGTGTTTATAAGTTTACTACTGCCAAACTTTAGCACTTCTGCATAGATTCCTTCCGGGCCGCTAGATATTCCGTTCTTTAGGGACATAATGGCTTTTTTACTCAGTCTTCCTCTATCATTATTTCCTCTCCCACGATCTTTATTTTCTTTGGTGGTGGTTCTGTAATGAATTGTTGTCTTGTTTCACCTAGCAATTGTTCATAGTAGCTCTTCCATTCCTCAGGTTCAATGACTTGGATTTGGGCTCAATCTTCTTCATCATTCTTGAACATTCCTATGAAATTCCAGACCTCCGAGCACTTCCGTCCACCTATGTACTTGTCAACCTCTTGGCATTCAAGGTCTCACATTCTGTTCTTTTTCACTTTGATCATTTTACGTAGTTGTCTTTTGGTGTCTTTATATTCTTTATGATCCCGTTCATTTTCGTGCTGAGCCATCTTAAGTATTTCCGTCTTTTGTCATTTTACCAATGCCTCGATGTCCTCATTCCACCATAGCTTCTTACTGGTTCTTCTTGTCTTCATCCCTACTGCTTCTGTGGTAGCTTCTTTCATACTCTCGATGACATTGTTGTAAACTTCTTCAAAATTTGCTTGTTCTATATTGGGTAGCAGAACGGTACTTTTATTTTCGAAACTGTGGAAATTATATTTTATGTTCTCTATTTCATCTAAGCTGTCACATCTCGTGTTTCGGGATTTCACTTTTCTGAATGGAAAAAGCACTTGAGCTCTCAGCAAGTGGTGGTCTGTTCCGCATGATGCTCCTCGTAGGACACGTACCGGGTTTTTCACTATAATTTGACCCCCCCTTTAACTTTGTTCTAAGAGAGATACAGAAAATGTTTCATACAAAAATTTCATGAAATCAACTGGGATTTAACAATATGAATTCACATAATGGAAGATATACAGGGTGGTCAACATATGATGGCAACTCCATTTTTTCAAATGGAACACCCTGTATATTTTTCCATGTTTGGCTAGCTCTTTTTCCCCTGATTTCGAATATGTAACATATGTTGGGTTGGTCTCTCTTTTATTCTGAGAACCACAGAGTTTCAAATTTTAAGAACCACCTGGCAAGATCTGTAATCATTTTACAAGTGGCAGAGTGCGTTTACTGAAAATGCTCATTTTTGGAGTTATGATAACGTCAATGGGAAGATATACAGGGTAAACAACATTGAATGCAACTATATTTTTACAAATGGGACACCCTGTCCTGTATATTTTTCCATTTTTTGATAAGCTCTAAGGCTATTTCCTCCTGATCTCGAATATCAATGCGTAGGTGGATGTGTCTCTTCAATTTTCAAAGTTTTGAAATGATGTTAACAATAAAAAAAAATTGTGAAATACCTACGAAATTCTTTTTATCCAAACAATCTACTCAAAAGTATTATTTTAGAATGAATAATTAACAATTACTTAACCAATGAAAAATAATAATCTATGGTAGTATGGTAAGAATAACATCAACTAAAGAAATTGCTCGAAATGACCACCTTCATTCAATCCTATCGTTGTCTCAAGTTGTTCAGACTATTTTTGATAGCATAATAATTAAGGCTCTGATTCAAGTTCAAGAAATTGAAGCTTCAAAATTTGTTTTTAATCATTACAATATCATCATTATTCTTTTTTGCGTTGAAGGAATTAGTTCCGAATTATGGGTTAATATTGATTGATTTCATATCATTAATATTATTCTCCGCTTTCATTGATTATCATTATTGCTGAAGTAATTTTTTCCTTCAGGAACAGCAATAAAAACGTGTCCAACGGTGTTAAATCGGGACTATTTGGTGGCCATAAAATGGGTGCGCCATTATCAATCCAAAGATCAAATTGGCCACTTAATCTCCAAAACGCTATGCCTGATGGTTCTTGAAATTTGAAACTCTGTGGTGCTCAGAATAAGAAAGATAGACCAACATATGTTACATATTCGAACCCAGGGTAAAAAGAGCTAACCAAATGTGTGGAAAAATATACAGGGTTTTCCATTTGAAAAAATGAAAATGCCATCAATATGTTGGTCACCCTGTATATATTTCAGTTTGTGGAGTCATATCAAAAAAAACCACAGTGGATTTCGTGAAACTTTTATACGAAACATTTTTTTGTATCTCCTTCAGTAACAAAGTTAAAGGGGGGGTCAAATTATAGTGAAAAACCCGGTACATCTCTCCATTGAATTATTGATTACCGTTTCGTAATCACGTAGTCAATGATTGTTCTCAAATTTCTGGTATTTTGTATCCAAGTAATCGATTAATATCTTCGTGCTTGAAGAACCCATTCCTTATTGTTAAAGTGTGTGCTCCACATAGTTGTATTAATCTTTGACGATTATCATTCACTACTTCTTCACCAAATGGTCCCACCACTACGTCACCTATTTGTTTTCCTGTTCTCCCATTGAAGTCACCGAGCAGAACAATTTCTCTAGTGCTACCAATATTTGCTGTTATCATGTCCAATTTGTCAAAGAGAGCTTCTTTTATCCCAATTGCTTCATCATTTGAGGGAACATAGGTTGTTATAACAACTCTTTATGCTTCAAATTTGCATTGATATTACGCCATGGCATCTCTTCAGTGGATAGAATTGCTTTACTGACAAGACTATATTGAACATTTGTTTGATATAGTAATAAATTGAAAGAATGATAAATGGGGTTCATCATCATTTATGGAACGAAAAGTCCTATTTTTCCATAATCTTTATAAGAATTTACAAATTGACGACTGGTTTCAAGACTGTATGGTTTGAATTCAAAAAATATATTGTATGGCACTTTTAAATGAACAATAGTTCTTGATACTGTGATGTAGTATAATTGAATTATATGGTAGTTTTTTGACGTTCAGTATTTTAAGCGTGTATCTTTGACTATATAATGGGACATAAAGTCTCGAAACTAGTCGTCTATTGGTGAATATTCTAGTAAAGATTGTGAAAAAATAGGACTTTTCTTCGCATATACATGAAATAATTATGTTACTTAATCAACTTAGTAATAATTATTCAAATTCGTTGACTGTTTCTGCCAATGAAAATCGTGAAGGTTTTTTCTCTATTATTTGAATGCCAAACTCTCACTTTTCTCCTTCGACAACATTTCATCAATATTTTTTCAGTCGTCAGACCTGTACGAAAGATACAAAAAACGGTCCGCTTCGCAGAGTCAAATGATGGTAAGTTCTATTATGTTAATAAATTTTTTTCACGACTATTGTATAATTTTCCATAATACATCTGTTTGCTCGGCCATAATTATATCCATTAACCACTAGCGAATAAAGAGTCTTTAACATAATTTCTATAAGATATAATTTATACAGGTTGAATAAACTCTCAATTTGTCGATTCAACATCATTATTTTCTGTTCAAATTTTTTTAGTGAATTGAAACACTTATGTCTTTCTTCTAGTTCCTCAAAGTCCATCGATGATGCTGCTTTCTATTCGGTAAGTATCTATTCTATGTTCTTAATTTAGCGTTTATTGCTATCTCTCTATATGTCATTTTTGAGTTGTCATGTACCAAGAGTATAACCTTTAAGGTTGACGCTCACTTGGACGAGACAAAGAGTTGTTTTCCGCCGGAACGGTTTGCACTGATTTAAATGGGTAGTCGCTCACTTAGGAGACCCGAAGCTAAGCGCTCGGAAGGAACGTGTCGTTTTCCGTTGAGGTGTTGAGCATTGAAACAAATGGGTAGATGCGTAGACGCTCACCTAGGAGGCGCGAAGCGAAGAGCAGCGAAGAGGCGAGTAGTTCGACACGTGGATCATCTTTGGGGCTCTACATGTGTTCATGCGGGTCGGCGGCATGCAACAAGGGTAATAAAAATTTATTCCGATGCCTGCTCGACGCATCGCGGTTCTCGGCGAACGTACGATTCGTCTTGTCTCGTCCAAGTGAGCGTCAACCTCAATAAGAGATAATAAAAGAACATGTGCAATAGTAGTAGAAAACCTCATACAACAATTTATTAAAGTTCTAGTTACCATGTCAGTTCTACAAAAATGTATTTATCACCTTTGGTTTCATCTGTGTTGAATTTGAATGACATGTTAGGGTCATATATTCCATTCAACTGAATCCATGTTTGAATTTTATGTTAATTTAGGGACTTGCATAGTTGCACATGCAGCTCTTTGTGTTAGTGGAAGTTCAATGACTATATTATTTGCAGGCGGAGTCCTATGGAAGCGTCGGCCCACAATAGGGCGTCACCAACGGCACATGTAAGAATATTTTTCGTTTCATTAATTCAATTCAATTGATTCATCACAAGTAGTACAAATAATTAAAAAACAACAAAAAAAGCAGAGATATGCAGTCCAAGCAAAAATGTTTCATTTCGATGGAATTATTTTTCGAGAATGACTCGAATAATTTCACGTGATACCTTTGGAAGCCTTTCTGATTCCTGATATCTGTGTTCATCACTCTGTTCAGATCTATATTGACTTGAATAATATCCCAGTCTATAGTCACTGTATCTTAACCCAGATAAAAGGCCACACCTTTTTATGCTCTCCGTTTACGTTATGGTTACGGCTAAAATTCCGCAGAAATTCGCTAGTTGGTGAAATTGAAATTAATCTTAGCTTTTCATGAAATCAATATTTGTCGTACTTTACTCTATTGAATCTATTTTAACATCTTTGTTTACGAACTGATTTGTGATTTAGGTACTACGGAGGACGCTATATCTCCAGGTGTGTAAAGTCACTGCCCTGGAGATTTATATTATTGTCTAAGGAGAAACAATGTTTACATATAGACAATCTGTTACGAAGTACTCAGGTCTCACTTCTTTCTGCTAAATCTACACACATCAGTATTTATTACTTCAAGTACTACATGTTATTTTCGGATGCTACATAATTTGCAGGGAATGCTTTGAAAAGGTTAACGTGAAAAATATTTATATCTCAAATTACATATATTATTATATGGAATGAAAGTAAACGAACCAAGTTGCAGTGAATTGGTTGAACTTCCATTTATTCAGAAAAAAATGTTTCTTCATGTGAATTCAATAGTCACATGACATCAACCACATCAAGATATATTTTATTTCAAGATTTAATTAGACAGGAAAGAAACCTTAAAATTTGAAAATGTAAAAATATTTCAGGAAACAAACCTCGTCGACACGATTCCTTCAAATCAGCCCAGGAAGCGGCGTCTGGCAACGAGGTGGACACGTAGAGAGACAGGTAATTTGTCCTTTATTTATTATTGCAACTAAAAATCAAAATGTAATCAATTTTCTGAAAATTTGTTCATAATCATCTCCCAAATAATTTTTCTTCTTTTTCGAAATTCTTTTAACTCTGTTGCCCTCCTATCAGTTGGCGATTAACGAGCTGAGGTCATTTTATAAGAGTTGGCTCACAAAACTGACCCAAATTTATTGTTGGGATTTTTATTAATTCGTTGGATTCGTAGACGGTTCCTGCAAGATCAAAGGGTGCCTCAAGTCTTTCAGACTTCTTTCTGTGTAATATAACTTACTTGTGAATAATTTGGCTGAAGTACATGATTTACTGGTTTAAGTTGAATTTATCCGATGAATATGAATCTCTACTCAATGCATCTCGAATGCCATTTCTAGAGTAAGTTGACAAAAATAGTTCATGCTTGGAAATATTCATCCGATGCGTGAAATTACATTTTCAAGCAGGTAGTTCATACAAAAACTGTTTCAACAAATACAACTACCGTGAAAGAAGACACAAATGAACATAATGAAATTTCTATGCTTCTACGTTCCAGTAGACTTTTGACATTACTCGAATTGCTTCTGAATACTTTGTGTTCGTTTCCCATGAAAATTGCACACTGAAATAGTATAAGTTGAACACATTTACTTATGAACTTCTATACCGCTAACATGGATCAACTTCTCTATTGAAAATTGAAGCAGCGATCACGTGGTATCAACAATGACCCAATGAATTCACTGCGCAGGTGCCAAAACATAACCTCGATAGTTTGAATTTTTACTTGTGAAATGAAAAAAAAAGTAAAATTATAACCTCCATTTTTCACGTCTTGTCAAATTTTGCACATGCGCAGATGATTGAAGGGGGCATCGGGAATGGCAACTAGATTGCTTCAACTTTTATTTCAAGTTAGCAGTATAGAGATTTATAGGTATATGGTTGAACATCGTCATAAATGTTCAATATCGTACTCATTAAACTCACCCTTTATTTTGAGATGGACGGAAGAATATTATCGCACTGGTCCCAAATGTACAAGGCAAAGTAATCTGCATACAATCCGAGACGGGAAAGAGAAAAAGATCTGTAACTTCACCAAACAGTCGCAATCAAAACTCAAAGCATTGTCTTTATAATGTGTAGAAGATTTGTTGTTTTTCATTATCTGTTTGTTTGCATGATTCGTCCTGAATTCAATTAGAATTTTTTTTTATTTCAGAAAATCCACAACGTCCCGAAAGGCATTCCGCAGAGTAAGTATTTATAGTCTGTTCACTTTTATGAAAGCAACCGTCATGAATTTTGGCACATTTCACTTATATGGAAACTTTATGGCGCTATTTATATCGTGCGTTCAAAAAAATTCGTGGTCAAGTAAGCTGTGGATTCTAGTTTTCCTAAGAGTCTATGAGGGGAAAATAGAATCCACAGCTTACTTGACCGCGATTTTTTTTGAACGCACGTTATTTCTGTCAGATTGAAACGCCAATGTTGTCAATATACAAAAAATCACGGCTTTCTTAGAATGTCAATTTTCCTAGGAAAATACAGAAAATTTAAAAGACCTTAATCAATTTTATTACCCGATTTGAACAATAATATCATTGTGTTAACAATGGTTATGTTGTGGTTAATAAATAATGTTTTCGAGATTTATCAGTTTCAATTCTCAATAGATGTGCAAATGAACAGAATCACTTCAAATGATGAAAAAGTTCTGAACCGATCATTATGTGATGAACAAAAACTGTAACATTGTGCTCACAACGAATCAAGCCGTGGGGCTTAAATAGCGCCTTAATTATTCCGTGTTGAAAAAAACCTATATGACATAGTAATTAGGTTGACAAAAAGTTACAAATTAAAAATAATTCTACATATACAGGGTCACAAAAAGTTACGGAAACATACTTAGTTTTTTCAAATGGAACATCATGGTAAATTTATATTGAACACTCTGTATACAAAAATTCAGACGTTTATCGAATGATGAAGCTGAAAACTTTAAATGAAGCGATTTTCCGCTTATTACTAATTTCCGTTTTCTGCTTTGATTTGCTGATCACCGTGTATATGATTCATTTCAGTTCCGTGGAAATAATTTCTGCATTCCAAGTTGTTCACGTTAGTTTGCTAATTCCTGAGCGCCCTGTATACAGTTTGAGTAATTTTCATTTGCATCATGGGAAGTTTTTTTTTAAGTTAAAAAATAATGAATTAACGGTTTCAAATTCATTTTTCGTTAACTTCTTGTCGGAAATATATTAAAAATTATTTAGTCGTCGGGAATTTCCGTGGAATTCAACTACCAACCAGAATGTATATGATTCAGACGATTATCGTATCGTAAAAGTTCGTAATTTTGTCGATTGTGTAATTCTTGCATAGTCCATGATAGGAAAAAATTATTTTGTCTCTGCATTTCCGTGGAGAAGGGTATTTTTCATTTCTTTAACTCCTAGCCAGACTGTATGTAGCTTAATAGTTTGAATTAAATTAATAACGGTTTTTATATAGTGTTGCGGTAAAATGGCTCAGATGACAATGAGAGCTTTGATGGACTGTATTTAAGTTTATTGAGCCGGAAAGAACACCTTTAAAGTGGCCCACTCACTAGGAAGGAAGAATGCGCAGTTAAGTATCTGCACGTTTGGTGTAAAGTAAACGTGTGCATTCATATTTCCCACACACAGACCCTTTTGCTTGTTGAGTAAGGATGTGCGACAAGCGTGAGATGACGTCGAAAAAAAAACTGATGTTGATGGCAGTGGCGTGTGTTGTCATTAAGGAATAAATGTCGAATGTATAAATAGCGAACCCGACACTGTATTGATAAAAATATGAAACGTGCACAGACTTGTTGTTCATACACGGTCGTTTTTGGTCATTCTTCCACGTACGATGAGCAATGCACACGCCAAAAATCGAAACTATCTTGACTTCGACGGAGATAATTGGGCATTCCAAATTTCGAACGGCGGAACGCCATACACACACAGTTTTCACTGTACCCCGTACCACGCGCTTTGAAGTCTTCGCGCTTCCTTCTTAGTGAGTGGGCCCTTTAAAGCCTGGTTCTCAGAGCTTCGACGTGAAGCCAGCTGCAATCCTCACTACTCCTTTTTTCTCCCCCGCTGTCGCAGAAATACAAGTAAAGTTGGTTTATTTCAACTACAAAATAGGCGTGTCGCGGCAGATTTTGACAACCAGAAACCAAAAGGAGGGGGTCAGGGGAAGTTGTGTTTATATCCTCTGATTGGTGGAATAACTGTCGCAGGCTTCACGTCGCAGCTCTGAGAACCAGGCTTGACACGTTGACTGCCAACTACGAGATAACCCGTAGATCGCGTTCTCTTTCAGGACGCCAAATACGAGTCATCTCGTACTATGTTCATTTGCCATAATTAACTTGCTGCGAATAAACTCGTAGTAGGTATATCAGCGTATGGAAAGATGGCTTCTAGGAACAGGAGAAGAAATCAGTGCTAGCCTACATTAACAGAAAATTTATTTGTAAGCGAACAAAAAACAGATAATTCTAAAATTGTTATTCAAAACAAAAAATATATATCTTTTGTTGGTGAAACTTTTTGAAACAATCTTCCACACAAAGGGCAGAGAGTGGACAAAAATAACGCGTTTCGCGGTGTTTTTTGCTTGGGTACATCTACGTCAAGGCTTTTTCGTATATGAAATGACCAAGAAAATGCAAAGTACATAGTATGCGGAGATGTTTAGGAACAAATGTTGATCTTTGACTATCACGCATACGTTCAGATATTGAATCTATTATGAATTGACAAGTTTCTTTATCAAGTCTAAAAAGCTTAGCGAATATTTTATCAGGTAATTCGAAAGGATTTGAATTATCTCTCAAATTTCTTTGAATTCTCCTATACTGTTTCCTAAAAAAGATTTGATTTGTGAGTAATAGGTATATCATAATCCCAAAATTAACTTACTTTCTAAGTGCGTTCCTATGATTTCGAATTTCTTCATTCATTAATAAGACATCAAATATCAAAGAAATTTATATATTATTCACTTGAATTTAAATCGATTCGGGTGTATTTGTTGAAGTTTCCACTATCAAAAATGTTTTAAAGTCTTATCCTGTAGTAGGGTTTAAATTTTAACATATATCGGCTAAAATTAAGCGCCTTCCGTTAATATTTTAAAGCTTATGATGCATACATAATAGTAAAATGAAGTTAGCAGATACTTTAATTTTTAACCATGCTTTAAAATTTAACAGTTGTTTACAGAATTGGCCCTATATTCAGCTAGTTTTAATAGAACTTGGAGCGCCAAAAAGGGAGCGCGACTCGTTCCAAAAGTGAGGGTCAAAAGGCGATAATCGAGTCCTTGCGGTGAAAACCACCACAGAATTCGTTGATAATCACTTTGAGATCGATCAACTAATATCATGCGATACATCATTTTAATATCAGCGCATAAAACATAAGATTGAAGGCGAAAATGCAGTTCTAGTCGAGCAATATCTTTTTGTAATTTTGATCCTATCATTATTATTTTGGTTGAACATTCCATTGTACATAGCTTTGTGTTTTTTACTCAACTGCTTGTCCTCTGCTGTTTTGAAAGAACCCTCGATTAATCGCTAACATCTTAGATAACAATAGATATTCTTCTGCAACTGGTTTGGTTAATTGTACGACATCCGACAAGGCGTTGCGACCATGTGAAACCTATCGCAACTGGCGCTCGAGCAACCGAAGTTTTCTATTAAAGTTCATTGGTGAGCACAAAGGGTCGTTACAACCTTAGCAAACTATTGTAGAAATTTCGTTCATTTAGATTCTTGATTGAAAACAGCAGTTGCTGTAAGAATGTTAATGAACCCCTTACAATACCGAAAATATACCTAATATACGAATTATGTGGCAACGCCGTGATAAAATTTGAAAAGAAATACAAACTTTCCCATTTGTAAGAAACACATATTTTTCAGTAACCTTTTTGTCGTACCTGTATATTTGGAATTATATTTAGTTTGCAGATTTCTTTCAACCTTATAACAATGTCATATAAATTTTTATTTTATGTATACCCGGGGAAACGGATAGTAGATTCTTCGCTTGAAGTGATGATATACTACCTTTACAACTCCATGCAACCTCCTAGTAGTTGTTTCGTACACATTGTCTCATTTTCACATTATAATGTTGTAAAATTATGGTTGTAAATAATAAGCGATGTTACGTGTTAAACCACTGTTTAATTAAAGTTGTTTATATGTTAAAACATCGGCATGAAATACTATTGATGAAGAGCTTGAAATGATTAATATTGAAAAGACGATCCTACTCAATCTAAAATTTAACAAGATATATTTAAAACTTCAGACAATAGAATTGTTACAATTATTGTTAACTTTGATAACAGGAAGTAAAAATAACTAAAGGTATCGATCATCAACATCCATATTCAATACATACAGGGTGTCCGGGGAATAACTGTACATACTGTTACCAGAGATAGAGTTGCACTAGCTGACTACAGATTGACTACAAAAAATTAATTTCTGGATTTCCCTAGAAAACTACAGGGTGTTTTTCCAACTTCAAGGAAAACTTAGACCATTATAAAATCCAAACTTATTGACGGATATTATTGAAACTTGGGGGGTTATTGGCACATGCCAAGGTCGACTTAGAAATACAGTGAAACCTCTCTTTACGGACACTCCCCTTAAACGGACACTCCCCCCAAACGGACAATTTCGTTGGAACCGAGAAATTCGACACAATTTTCTTGTAAAACGAATTCTCATGAGCGGACACCTCTATCGGACGGACGCGGACACCACAATATACATAGAAATGCCTAAAAACCTCCCAGAAACGGACGCGCAATTGTTCGCGCAGAACCGCTTAAAGACCAAATCCGGGGAATCCCCTTCATTTGGTTTGTGAACGACGTAATCGTGATAAATATAGTCCGTTCACGAAAAGTTGAGGCGTCGGTTGGCCATGGAAATTTGGCATATTCCACTGTGTATATTAAAATTTTAGGTTATGTTCTTCATTTTCTTGTCAGATTGATACACAATGTTGTCATTATTGCATAGAGTTCTCTGATAACTCGCAAGCTCGTCGGACGAGACCGCGGTACATTCGGCAACGTTGACTTTATTTTTCTTTATGACAGTAAATACTGCCAACTTCAGATAAATAAAGAAACGCCTACTATGTGCTCAACCTTTCGTGAACGGACTATACGTTCGTTGCTTTCAATACACAGTGCCGCTAGCAGTGAAACGTATGCCGATTGTTGATAGAATCATGGCGCCTACAAAAAGATTTCTGACATTAAAAGAGAAGATGGAGTTGATAAATATTGCAGAAAAGTCTACTGACCGAAAGAGAAAAAAAAATGATACAACCCAAAATAACTGATTTTTTCTAAATATGTACATTTTATATTGTTAACAGTATTAGCTTCATATTTTGCGAATTATTTTTCTTTAACGAGTTTTTACATATATTTCAGTACAAATTTTGTTTTTTTTCCCTTTGTATTCATTTCGAACCTTCCCACAAGCGTACACCTCCCACGTGCGGACAAAAATCTGGAACCAAGGGTGTCCGCTCTTGGGAGATTTCACTGTACATCAGTTATTTCATTATTCCAGGGCCGGACTCATTAATCTTCATTTAAAGTGTTCAGGTGGAAAAAAACACTTTGTATTTTGAATTACGCATAATTGATTCGCTTTTTAGAAAGAATCTAAATTATGCTTCAATTTGTGGTAACGTTTAAAGTTGTCACATCAACAATTATTTTTTTATGAATTTTTGAGTTTGAAAAAAGTTCGAAAAATTGAATTTATTTACCTGAACAGGACTAATGCCCGATTGCACCGTTCGTCTAATCAACGTTTAAGCCCTTAAGTGACGTTTATTCCATTGATGAAACGTCATTTCAGGGCTTAAACGTTGATTAGATGAACGGTGCAATCGGGCATAAGTCACCTTGTGGAGGTCGAAAATAAATAATAAATTTTCTTTAAAAAGTCACTGAAAGTGAGGAAGACTATAATAATTTGTTGATATACTGGGTGGCCACCCTAGACGCGGATCTCATTGCGATGAAGTGAATGAAGGAATATGGCGAAAAAATATTGGCGAGATGTAAAGGGTATACATACAACACAATACAAGCATATTTCAAAATTATTCGTATGTATACCGGGTGTTCGACAACAAAGATATAGAATAAAGTGACACTTCTTCCAATGAACACCCGGTATATATACGAATAATTTTTAAATATGCTTGTATTGTGTTGTATGTATACCCTTTACATCTCGCCAATATTTTTTTCGCAATATTCCTTCATTCACTTCATCGCAATGAGATCCGCGTCTAGGGTGGCCACCCAGTATATCAACAAATTATTATAGTCTTCCTCACTTTCAGTGACTTTTTAAAGAAAATTTATTATTTATTTTCGACCTCCACAAGGTGACTTAGTCCTGTTCGGGTAAATAAATTCAATTTTTCGAACTTTTTTCAAATTCAAAAATTCATAAAAAAATAATTGTTGATGTGACAACTTTAAACGATACCACAAATTGAAGCATAATTTAGATTCTTTCTAAAAAGCGAATCAATTATGCGTAATTCAAAATACAAAGTGTTTTTTTCAACCTGAACACTTTAAATGAAGATTTATGAGTCCGGCCCTGGAATAATGAAATAATTGATGTATTTCTGACTCGACCTTAGCATGTGCCAATAACACTCCAAATTTCAATAATATCCGTCAATAAGTTTGGATTTTATGATGGTCTGAGTATTTCCATGAAGTTGGAAAAACACCCTGTAGTTTTCTAGGGAAATCCAGAAATTAATTTTTGATAGTCAATCAGTAGTCAGCTAGTGCAACTCTATCTCTGGTAAGAGTATGTACAGTTATTCCCCGGACACCCTGTAGAATTAGGGTACGATGGATGTCATTACTGTGAATTTTAATATTCAAATATTTTGAAAACTGCATGAACACATTCGTGATAAATCTTCTGCGGAAGTATTTACTAGCCATCGAAGGATTTTTTTGAGCGCTCCTTCTGTAATTTTCGAATTTTGAGCCGAAAACGATAGGGTTCGACACCCTGATGACGAATCCGTATTCAAATTCAATGCTCTCTGTGGGACCGGCCGTCCGTTCTACCGATAACTTTGTCTGAATATTCATGAAAATTTCAAGAGGATCGCTGCATTGGAAGTATTGGAACCATACAATTTAATTCTTTTTAGTTATTTATTGCTTACATATTATAATTTCTGAATAATTTCAAACATGTAAGTCTTATTCTGATGAGATTCTGCATTTATATATTTGGTATCAATCCCAAGTCCCATACGAAATTGTAGGTAATAAGCTCCTGCTCAGGCTTTTCCTTAAATTTTTCATCTCTAAATTTGAATCAGTGAGTCCATCAATCGACTGGGAATAATTTCATTTTCCAAATTTTCACGAGTCTGAGCAAAACCTTAGCTCTTCGTATTCCTTAAGAGAAATCTGCGCTCAGAAACTGAGTTAACCTGAAAAGAGTTTCAATTGATTAAATATTCCTCAAATTCCTCGTTCATGATTTTATTTTGATTTCATATATTTTCAGGTTGCCAGAGTCGGCCACCCAATCATTTGGACAGGCGAATGTGGAATCAAAAGTAAGAATCTTTTCTATTTATTAAGGTCAAATGTATCCATTTGTTGCCCTTAAATATTTATGAATGATGATTTCAATATCTTAATTTCTGATATTCTTTCTACCCGCATTATTATCAGATTATTAATATACAGGGTGTTTCATCATAAACTGGACAAACATATATTTTCATGTAGAGGACATCGGGAGAATCATTTTTGCCTTATACAATATATCCCGTTTTCAAAGCATAAGCCAGATTGAGCAAGATTCTTATGAGTGTGGTCAGTTATGTATAACACTTGGTGTACCGATTTTTGGTCAAATCAAGTATTTTTGGGTCCTCTATTCAGAAAAGTTGACGAACTCCGAAAAAAAATTTACAAAATGGCGGAAGACCTGCACTGTTCCAAATTTTTTTTGCGGTTGTCAAATTGACTTTTGTTTTCTGAATGAACACAATTTTCTAAGAATTTCTGTGAAAAAATTTTTTCAAAAATCGAACACAAATTTTTTTTACATGTCTACAGCGATGAAAAAATTTCACTTGAAATGGATGAAATTTTGTACAATTGTACTTCTTCAATTATCAATCACGAATATGAAAACGGAATTGTAAAATATCGAACGGTTTCGTTGCTACAGTCATTCAAATGTTTCGTTCAGACCTCTGAAATAATGAAAAAAAAATGTTTTGGGTTCTAGAATCAAAATAATTAAATTATTAGCATGTCCAAGCATTCTAGATGAATTTATACAAAAAAAATTAGTGAAACTTTATTGGGACTCGAACCGACGTAGGTATTGAATAGGGAAATGGCACTGTTCTAAGGATATTGATATTCGTTGCCAGGCAACGGTACGGTAGTTCGTAGTTCATTGACTACTGGCTAAATAATATTCACTGAAATTCAAATACCAGTCCAACTCTATGAAATACGAACTACCGTTGCCTGGCAACGAATATCAATATCTTTAGAACAGTGTCATTTCCCTATTTAATACCTACGTCGGTTCGAGTCCCAACTAAGTTTCACTGATTTTTTTTGTATGAATTCATCTAGAATGTTTGGACATGCCAATAATTCAATTATTTTGATTCTTGAACCCAAAACAATTTTTTTTTCATTATTTCAGAGGTCTGAACGAAACATTTGAATGACTGTAGCAACGAAACCGTTCGATATTTTACAATTCTGTTTTCATATTCGTGATTGATAATTCAAGAAGTACAATTGTACAAAATTTCATCCATTTCGAGTGAAATTTTTTCATCGCTGTAGACATGTAAAAAAATTTGTGTTCGATTTTTGAAAAAATTTTTTCACAGAAATTCTTAGAAAATTGTTTTCATTCAGAAAACAAAAGTCAATATGACAACCGCAAAAAAAAATTTGGAACATTCCCGGGTGTCAATTCTCGGAATCACTCGTTCGACGAACGATACGTTCGTGACATTTTGAGAGTAGTTCGTTAATGATTTACAGGAACTGGAAAGTTTTTTAGTATATTTAGATTTGTGGAAGCAGATTTCCCCACCAAACTTCTTCATGTCCAAATCAACCCATTAGGGATTTCAAGCGACAATATCTTGCACCCTAGATGTATCAAGATATTTGACTAAAATAGGCTTCAAGTATCTAATGACTTCGAAGCTAAACCAAGACCATTTGGAGGTGATTTTTATTTATTTTTTTAATGCTTCTCTGCAATTATTATAATTTTCAGCATTTTTTTGGAATGATGCGGGCTGCTGGAGGATGCAATAGCCATTCCCAATCAATACAGGTTGGACAAATATTTCGCCTCATGTCGCTGTACTCCCTCATAAAACCACCTAGGGGGAGCAACATAACAGGAGGAGATATGATGAAATCTATTCTTGAAATCGGGGACCTGAAAGAAAAAAGGAAAAAGTTAATTTTTGATCTTGAAACAGAGGGAAATTTTCAGAGCATGAAGAAGAATTTTTGGAGGTGGAAGAAGCATTTGCTTATTTTTGAGGATATGTGGCCAAAAAACTAAAAAATTATACAGATTGTCAGGGATGTATGCACACAATTATTGGAATGGGAAATGAAAAATTTAATTTGTTCATTAAAAATAAGTAGAGGATTTTGAACATTTCCCTCTAAAAATTTGATAGAAATAGAAGCAAATATTACAGACATATTTGGGAAAGATCTCAATCCAAACTGAAGTCTATCATTTTTTTGTCCTAAGAGTGTTGTAGCTTGCAATGAGCATAGAAATGCCATATCAAAATATGCACTAAATGCTTACTTGACATCAAGAATGAGCATTTCTTGTAGAAAAGAGCATAATGAAAGGGCAGAACAAAATAAATTGAAACATTATGCAAAATTGGCGAAATTGTATTGAACCACACGCAAATAAAATGATAACTAAGGAAGGTAAATGAGGGAATTAAAGGTCAGAGAGCCAGGTCCTCTCTTAACAAGTACATCTCATCAGCAAAACTACCTAGTGATGCTACAATTCAAAAAGTAAGCATTCTGAGGAGCTTTGACAGGATGCTATGATACATCAAGCAAAATTTCAAATATGTAACATTAGATAATACACAAATGGTTCAAAAAACACGATAAGGGCTGTTGCTGGAATATACGGAGCAAGCACCAAGTGTACAATATCTCTGGGCTTCTACTCAAGTGTTCTTTAGGCAGAAATACTTGCAATCGAAAGATGTGCAGATAGAAACCTGGAAAGAAACAATCAAGGGTGTGACATAGTGATCCATTCTGATAGTCGAGCTTCTATCAAAGCACTGAACTCCTATGTCATCGGCCCAAAGTTGATGGTGGAGTGCCAAATGAAACTCAATGAAGGAGGCAGTAGGGAGTCTGGGTTCAAAAAAAATGAAGAGGCTAACACACAACACACTAACCAGAAAGAGAGCACAAACGCCACTTACCGGTCCAGAACCTTTCAGTGGTATAGGAAATGCATCTTTAAGAGTTTTTGGAAAAGGAAGAAACTAAAAGAGAATCATTCTGGAGACATTCTCCAGGAATCAATCATTCCAAAAAGTTCCTGCGGGTTTTTGAACTGAAAGAACCAATAAGTCCTTGGATCTTGGTTAAAATGAGCTAAGCTTCCTCACAGAACATTGTCGTCTTAGGAAATAAATGATGAATCTGCAAACTGGTGACCTTACATCAATAATAGATATAGGAATTGGTGATGAAAATGCCAAAATTAAAGGAATTAAACTTCCATCTTTTTTGATGTTCACTTTTCCCAATGGCATTAAGACAATCGTGAAATCCATTAAAACCAAAACAATGACATACTGTATGTTTACCTCAATTAAGAATAAAACTGCATGTCATTGTTTTAGTTTCAATGAATTTCAAGATTGTTTTAATGACATTGGACAAAGTGAATACATCCATGCATTGAGGATGAAAATATGAATTTTTCGAAACGTAGGAAAGGATGAAAGTTTAATTTCTTAAATTTGGCCTTTTCACCACCAATTCCTATATCTAATACGATGAGAATGGAATAATCAGAAACTGATGAGTATAGATTCTGTGGGAAACAGGAAACTCGTCTTAACCTGGTTACAGAATGCATTGCCATAGCAAGACTGCGTGATGAAAATTGTGAACAAGAAAATTATAAAAGGAATGAGGATTTACCTTCCTTGAATGCCTCTCAGATACTGGAGACCACCCTCTGGAGCTGGAGTGCGAGAACATGATGAGGAACATTATAGACTTTGAAGTCGCAGTGGAATGTACCCATGTTACCAAACTACAAGAATAACATCATCTGTGGCCATTTGCTATTCATACTGCTGTTCATTTAACACAAATAATGTCATTGTTTTTTAACATCCTGTAAAATGTGAAATTTTTAGCTTAGAAATTTCTGCATTTATACTATTATGCCTGGTAAATACCAAGTACTTATTTCCTAAGGATCTCCAATGTTTAGACAATATTATTATTATTAGACATAATTTGGAATCAGGGAATATGTCGTATTAGATTAAAAAACAAAACAATTATTTTCATTTGGTCGGGCACATAACAAGAAATTTTGCAGAATTAAACAAAAACCCTTTATACATTATCAGACAAAAATCGATTAAGTTTTCACTCAAAATTTACAGATTTTATGCTATTTATATAAAGATTACATTTTATTCCTCCATTAAATCAAAATTCTATTGAATTGTTTTCATATTTAAGAATTGCAGTTCCATAATTAGATTTTTATTTCTAGGAATTTGAGAATGTTATCATTAGAACTGATTACGTATAAATATTGAATAAACCAGAGAGAATTTCAGACATATTTTTTGTTTCATTATGAACTCAAATTTAAGAAAAAGGAGTTTGAGCATGCGATAAGAGTTTTCTTGAATTTACGTTGAATTAAAGCAGAGGTGATTATATGAAACGGTTATTTTCTTTATGAAAATATATATGCAGTTTAAATAATTCTTTTTGTAATTTTTTGAGATTGAAATGAAATTTGTACGTGCAAGGACATAGTTTTCTTGAAGCCCTCACATCTACTTGAGTTCATTAGAACTTTGGAGCTTAAGGGCGAGCTGTAGACGGAAGAGTGTCAAGAACAGCTCTGGCCTCTGATGGGGGCATAATAGACCTTGAGGTCGCAGTGAACTTCAAACCCCTTTTAAACTGTCAAATAAGTTTGAAATCTTAGAAATAAACTTAATTCAGTTACCTACCTAAAATCTCAAAAAAGACATTTTCACTATCTTTTGATGGAACACCACTGTACCAACTGAATTCCAGCAGAGACTGTTTTTCAACCTAATTTTACATCATAGTTACAAATGAAACTACAATATAAAATGCTGGTATTTGCTTTTCATTCATCTACATTTATAGTCGTAAATAGCAATCTTTTAATTATTTGAAACTAAACCATATTTCAACTGAGCACGCCGTTTCTTGCAGATAACCAAAATTATTCGTTGGACAGGATGCACTGCAAATTATAAAACAGATGTTATACAAGCAATCAGATAATTTAAATTTACCTACCTTTGCTATAGGTATCCATAAATTAGGGAAATTATAAATTATGAACCCTTTACTGAAATCCTATATTTTACTCAAAATGTGGCCAGGTCATTTATAAGAAATAATCAACAGAAGCCAATAAATGCAAGCACAGCTAGGGACAATCCGAGAATAGACTGGGATCGAAAAAATAAATTCATAAATTTGTTTGGTTATGTTATTGATACGACTGTCACTTCAAATCCTAAACCTGATGTGTTCGTATACACAGAACCCGGGTCCGTGACCCGAGTAGATCCGTCACGTGACCCGATGGATCGAGTCAGTAACTCTGAGTAAGTTTCCGAAAAGGCCTATTTGTAGCCTATTCGTTTTGAAGTATTTCGTGCTCCTGAGTAACTCAAAAGCTCAAAATACGGCTTGCCATTGGCTGCGCACAAGCGCTGGAACAGCTCAGGAGCTCGAAACTCTTCAAAACGAATACCATATTGTTTGAAAAAAGACTTTGATACATGTTACAAATAATGTTTTATCTCCATCACAGAACCATTCTCGAAGTCCAGCCGTTTGTCTATCCATAGATAAATAAACTCTCTAGATGCCCAACGCACGTACTAAGAGGTGGTTTCACGATCATCAGAGACACCAAGCGGACGGTCGCTTGAACTACTGGTGATACGGAGGGGATATGGCGGGAATTTGTCGGGATTCAAATAATATCGTAACGCTTTCATCCTGGATTAGTCGATTAAAAAATTGTTTATTGTCAAATCCAATTTGCTTATTATCATTCACTTGAATTTTAAGCTGAATGATAATAAGCCAATTGGACATGACCATAAACATTTTTTATTCGACTTAACTCAGGAACAATTTTATTAGCTAAGAGATATTTTAGTTCATCTTGAATTTATTTAGAGGCAGAAATATGAAAAATTATTCAACGAAATATAATATATTATGAGAATAATTGCAGTAGGAAAAATACATAAATAATATACAATACAAATTGAAAAGGAAAAAATTACATAACAAAAGAAATGTGTACAGTAATATCTTATGAAAGACTTGAAAAAATTAAATTGAAATTTACAACTGAAGGTATTTGTAAATATAAATACAGATAAACTTAATATATTCATCAGATTTGATCAAAATATTAGAACAGGCTATAGTCAACAAGAGTGCATTTTTCAACAATATTTGAGGCAGTAATGGTAATAGAAAAAAATATGTACGTATACGTAAACATCAATGAACTGATATTATATTATGTATTACTCACAAAAAAGACTTCTTTACATTAACCTATTATTATTATGAACTAAATCAATATTGCGATGAAATTTGCATCAGAAAAAAAATAAACATTAATTATTTCAGTACTCACATAGTTCAAGGGAAATTTCAACATTACTTTCTAAAGCTCTGGCTTTGGAGGATGTTCCTGCTGGTGTTTCTTCAGCTGAAGTGAAAGAATAATCATAATAATCAAATATATGAAGATGGTATTTCAATATCTCTGTCTGACGAAAGCAGCAAATTTCCAGTACCTGCAATAATTATAAAGAAGATAGTACACATAATTATTTAAAAATCTACAGTATTGAGTTCCGGTTAAGAATGGCAAACGTAAAATATATAATACTAAATTCACGTTCGAAATCATGGAGATACTACATGATTTTAGGTAGCAATTACAGCATATTTACTAATATTAACACAATTACTAACCTGAGGCAGATCCATTATGAATAAAAAGGGTTGGTAGTGCATCTATATGCAATATCTTTGTTCCTGATAATACATATTTTTCATCAAAATGAATATGAGACGCTTTTTGCCACAAACATCTTCTGGAGTCATTGCGTTTAGATTTTCATCTTGTAAAATATCTAACCACTTCTGGAATCTAGAGAAGTCCTTCTTGAAATAAGGGAAATGATGCCTGGGAAGGGCGTTCACCTTACAACCGTTAGCTGCACATTTATTAAAGGTGTGTTCTTTTATTCATCAGATGGATTCACCGCTGTCACCATGGTTGCATCAAGTCGTTCGTTTATTCAGCGGTTGAAACTGTCACTCTTTCGTTAGACTACATTAAAAGGAGCGGATTTTGAACCAATCAGAGAGCAGTAGGGATTTTTAAATTTGACAGACGAAATCTGTTTACATTTTCGTCAGATGTCATCTTGACATTTGACAACATTCCGGATTTTACTTATTTTAAACGTTATTTGGATTTTGGAGCTTGAATTTATGGGATTCTCAATTATAACTCAAGTAAGAGGAGATTGTTGTACGCATTTGTGTTAGCTGGAATTATTTCATTTTCGATGATGGTATGAAAATAATGAAATTGGGCAATGATGACTTTACTGTTCGAAGGTAACTTTATCCCTAATATCCATTATTGATAGTATTTTCAAGTATTCATTTGATTTTCAGATTTCATCTTATTTGTCCAGTATGCCAGGAAAAATGTGCCATCAATACGAATATAATGGAACGATGTACTTTGAAACTTGTTTGAGCCATCAAATTGGTTTGAAAATGTATTCTTATATTCCAATTATCAATAAAGAAGGAGAGAAATCAATGTATCAAGACAAAATTCAATTGATGGACTTATATCTACATGACTCACAAATAGAGAAAAAAGTTCGATGAGGGCTGAAGAACTTCGGTCAATGGTCATTTGACTCGGTCAATCTTATCGTTATTCAAGTTGGATGTGAATAAATCGTTGTGTTATTATAAGAAGCATTTGATATGTCAAGTTTTTTTTCAGTATGTGTAAAAGTATAATCTAGTGTAAATTGAATTAACTTGATTCTTACTCTTTGCCCAGAATACAAGTATTTAGTTAGTAGTTAACTTGTGATATCTAATCATGTGCTGATCTTACAAGATAAATGAATAAGTTTCGATGATAGATTTGTTTGTGGTTAATTTTTACTGAATTGGGTATAATGTTAGCAGAGACTATGAATGTAATTAAGCACATAAAGTTCTATTTTCATAAATAAGTGAACGGTTGAAGGTGTTACTGCATAAAATTTCTATCAGGCTTAATTGAAGTGAATGAACGAGAAAACTGATGTATCTAAACGAAGAATAAAACACATTATTTGAACCACTATCTGATATTTATTCAAAAAGAAAGAACCGTATCACTTTTCAAATTCACTTTCTTGTCCTTTACTTATATGTAGGTATTTCAATTATGTGCACTCTCACAACTGAACAGGAATATTGGAAATCAATTATTCATATTGAAAGATTTGATGAATGATTACCTTTAGTGCCTGATCAATGCTTTTATTAATTTTGGCCTGGGATCTTGATGAACAGGTACCAGATATTTTGATGTTCTTTTCGGAAAGAGGATTGAAATCGCTAACAATATTTTCATTTCAACCCACAGCGAATAAGTTGAGCATAATTGTTTCAAAAAAGTGTAAATTGTTTAAACCTGATTCTGAGTCTGCGTTTAACATGAAACTTCAGTTCGATACTAAGTTACTAACCATGCTTTCATTAGTCAAACATGATTTTTGTATAATTCAATTGTAAACAATAATTCTTTGTATGGTATAATCTTTTAGTGCTCTCGATTATTGAAAATATTAATGTTGGGAAGTACAATATGTGTTTAATTAGTGAAAAATTTCTGAATATGATCAAAGGTACTATTGCACATTCTGATTGCTTGTAACTTCTATTATAATAAAAAAAAAATGCTGAAGGACTTCACTGAAACAAATAGAAAATAAAACAGCGTAAACTGATATAGGACAAAACTAGTAATTATTGTTGGAATCATAATAAAACAGGAGGAAATATGGATCACAATTCATGGCATAATATTCTTCTGGTACCTATAATAAGTAGTTCTGTCGTAGAGAAACTTCATTTGATCTTGATTTTTTTTAAACTAACTGAAAAATGCAAGATAAAATTAAAACGATTATAATAATAGATGCTGAATGAAGTCTATGTTATGTAGACCGTTAGAAAATATCAATTGATTCGTGTGCATGTTCTTTTCATCGTGAGAGTCATTGTTCAGGCTCTTAATTGATGGCACATTTTCCCTGGCTTGCCGAATAAGATGAAACCTGAAATAATATCAATAGTCAAAGGGATTCTCAATAATGAAAATTAGGGATCAAGTTTACCTCTTAGTAGCAAAGTCATTGCTTATTTTCATATCAACATCGAAAATGATATAATTTCGGTAATCTAACGGAAATGCGTACAACAATCTCCTCTTTCTTGAGTTTTAATTGAGAATCCCATTATTTCACGCTCTAAATAACGTTTAAAATAGGTAAAAACCGTAATGTTTTCAAAAGTCAAGCTGACATCTGACGAAAATGTAAACAGATTTCGTCTGTCAAATTTGAAAATCCCTACTGCTCTCTGATTGGTTCAAAATCCGCTCCATTTAATGTAGTCTTCGTTAGTTTACTCACCGATGTTTCCATCGGTGGCTCATCGGATCCATCGAATTTCAGAGCCGGTGAATGTGATGAAATTCTGATGAATCAAGTGGAGGGGGTAAATTTGTATGGCAGAAACGTCAATGTTATCTGTCACGACTCAACTAAACAGCAGATAACTATCAACTCGTTCTTTTAAGCCGGGTTCTCAGAGCTTCGACGTGTAGCTCGCGACACTTATTCCAACCAATCAGAGAATATAAACACTGTGTTTATATTCTCTGATTGGTTGGAATAAGTGTCGCGAGCTACACGTCGAAGCTCTGAGAACCCGGCTTTATTCGACATCTGATGAGCCATCTGACATTTCATCTGGTTTCCATCCGGGTGAATCCATCGGTGAATAAAAGAACACACCTTAAGGCCCATGTTGAAAATATTAAATGTTTATTTCTTACTCTGAGGCTGGAATTGTACACAACTTATTCGTTCAAGAAACGAACTCTAAGTAATGATTTCGAGAATTTTGTTCAATTTATCAACTTTTCGGCGCAGACATTCACAAAAAACCAGTTCAAAACTTTCATGTTTATCTTTCTACGGCCATGTTTATAAAAATATAACCAAGATGACTTTTCAAATGACAGAAAACCTTAAAATTTATACTCTAGCGGACGGTCGCTCGAACTAAATATATGAAACCAAAAATATCGGCTAGTTGGGCATCTAGAGAGTTTATTTATCTATGTGTCTATCCAAAATGATTAAATCTGTCAACGAAAAATTGACAACAGCGCCATTGCGGCGCTGCGGCGTTATCCGAAAGAAACCCGAAATTTCCAAATTGGTTGAATGTCATTCCATTCAAAAAGTGACAAGTGCATACACCATTATTTTAGACATCTTATACTGTATTCTTTTTGAGGAGTTTCGTGCTCCTGAGCTGTTCCAGTGCTTGTGCGCAGCCAATGGCAAGCCGTATTTCGAGCTTTTGAGTTACTCAGGAGCACGAAATATCTCAAAACGAATAGGCTATTACTGCCTACTAAATCCTGGCAACACGGATGACATTTAAACCACAGAAACTCCAATATAGCCGCCATATTGGAGCCGGGTGGAGACGATTCCATTTGAATGTCTAGGGGGTGTCCGCTGTCCGGATTTCGAAGCTTGTCAACTACTATTTTGTGGTTGATTGGTTATTTAATGATATTCTGTGTTCAGCATTCCTCGAAAATGAGAGAGAGAGAGAAACAACATCATCTCTTTTTATAAAATTCGGAACAGGAAAAATATTTATTGAAACTAATACAGTTTTTAATAATAATAACTTTATTTATATTATTTTTACAGTTTCAAACAAACCAAAGACCATGCATGATTAAAAAAGAACGAATTCTTATAATCACCCACACAGAGAGTAGGTTCCACTTGGCGATCACAACGCCCAAAACGCCTCATGTTTACATTCCGCTGAACGACCGCAACGCTCACGCGAGTGTTTGTGACGTCATTGATGACGTCATCAATTCTACTCTAAGCGATCACAACGACCACGCTCACGCTCGTTCCCGTTCCACTAGCTTGTCACAAGTCCGCGGACGTTTTTGACGGTTTGCATGTGTTTTGATTTTGTTAACCTCTAAAGAGGAACGGATGACAGTTCTCCCTAAACGCTCACGTCGACCACCGTCCTGACGTGGGTCTCCGTGGGCCTCTGCGGGCGAAATTGATGACGTCATCAATGACGTCACAAACACTCGCGTGAGCGTTGCGGTCGTTCAGCGGAATGTAAACATGAGGCGTTTTGGGCGTTGTGATCGCCAAGTGGAACCTACTGTCAGTGGAACCTACTCAGAGTGAGTGGTCTTACAATTTCAGTGATTTGATTTTCAACAAATGATAAAATTATCTTGAATGAGATTATAAAAGATATTCGAAAAAGTTAAACGGTCATTATTGTTCACATAAGTTAACTAGTTTCACTTCACAATAACACTGTGAGCGATTTATAATTGCAGCAAATGTGAATTCTTACGATTCGGATCAGTTTTCCAAATAAAATGAAATCAATTTGATTTTTTAAAAACCTACGGGGTTCAATAAAACAGAAAATTATAGATAAGGATATTTGAATTGTCCATTATTCCACAGTTATGTACCTATTATGATCACTATTTTCACTTCACAATAACACAGCTTCAACTGAGGAGGGTAAGAAAGATCTGCAGTCGGAACATTCAAAACCTGGATCGGGGCAGGCAGTAACACTTCTTACTGAAAAGAGCAAAAAGTATCATTCAATTATTAAGTTTCACAATATGAAAAGTTAAATATATATGTATATTAGTTCATTATTATTGAATCTATCTTTTCAGACTACATTACTTGCCAATTGTTGTTTTCACAAAATTAATTTCAGAATTATCAGTTAAATATTTGAATAAAACGAATATATTGCAGACAAGTCTCTGTATATTGCAAAAAATCGATTTTCAACTTGATACTGAAAACAAAGAAAAACATACCTGCTGGAAAGAAAATGCATCTTATCTTACAAGATCCCTGCAGAAACATAAATAATAACTTGAATCACAACACTTTATTTTACCCAAAATCATTAATCACTTTCGCTATTTGCAATAAAACATTCATTTCAAATTTCAATCATTTCTCGAACTCAAACAATGAAAATGGCTGCACAGGAATCTCTGCTAAATTGTCAAAATGTCAAATCTGTCAGCCACCCCACAGACATACGCTCATAGAAATATATACATTATGTTATGTATATATTTCTATGCATACGCTTGTCTATAGGCGTTTTCGGAAACTTACTCAGGGTTACTAACTCGATCCATCGAGTCACGTGACGGATCTACTCGGGTCTCGGACCCGGGTTCAGTGTTTACGAACACATCAGGTTTAGGATTTGAAGTGACAGTCGTATCAATAACATAACCAAACAAATTAATGAATTTATTTTTTCGATCCCAGTCTATTCTCGGATTGTCTCTAGATATGCTTGCATTTATGAGCTTCTGTTGAATATTTCTTATAATTTCTCGTGTGCCCTTCCATGTTTAATTACATTTTTGACTACCTATGCTTGAGAAGTAGAGAATTTATTTTTTCAGTTCCAATTTATTCACTTATTTCCTTTAGCTTTGCAGGATTTATTGACTTCTGTAAAATATTTCTCTGGTGGTCTTGTTCAATGTTATCTTCGAGTACCTACCTATATTAAAGAAGTAAATAAGGCTTCAGCTTTTACGCAGAAAGATCTGCATACGAAGTTATGAAGAAGTTGTTGCACATTATTTTCTCGGCTCAAGAAACCACTCATTTTACAATGAGCCTTCTCTTTCCATAATTTTTGGGAATAGAATATATGAAATTATTTAGAAAGGAGTAGAAGACTTATTCCCGCTTTTTTCAAATACAAAATTGAACTGCAGTGCGCATGCGGTGCCTCCAGAACCCTACTCTCGAGTAGGGTTACGATAAATCAACCTGGGTCAGTGATCGAGTTAATAACCCCGTACTTTCCGAACACGGGTTGGATGTTCGGGGTAGGTAAACGAACGCCAAGGTTAGGGATCGAGTTAACCCGAGTAAGTATCCGAAAACGCCTTATAATCGCTGTCAATTCAATAGTCGAATTTTGGCGAGCTGTGGTTACATGTATAGGCGATTCAAGTTGATCTCCAAGCCACCTTGCGGCAAAAATTGGAAACCGTGACATTAGGTCTCGAAGTTTGGCATCGTAGTGCATGTACTAGATATTAGTTGGTGTTACCAGTTTTTTCGTGAGTTTTGAGCGACTGAAAGTTTATTTTTCTCGTCTTCATTGTATTTGTGTTCGGAAATGTCTAATTCAAAAGTATATTGTTGTGTTTATGGATGCAAAAGTCGTGCCAACAAGGACCTCGTGTCCTTTCATTCTTTCCCCAAACATGGTACTTGTTCAGTTGAAATAAACAATAAAAATGGTGTTATTGAAAAAGTCGATGTCAGAAAAGTTTGGGAAAAAAATTTGAAGTGTGGAAAGACAATTTCAAGTTCTATGAAAGTCTGTTCAAAACATTTTGAAGATTCGGATTTCTGTCTACATGGTGAGTTGTTAGAATGTTGTTAGAACTTTGAATAATACAGTGATTTTCTATTCAGTGGAGGACAACAGACCCAAAAAGTCGAATTTGAGACGTAATAGACTGAAGAGGAATGCTATTCCAACAAAAAACCTTCCTAAGGGCTCTCATAAAACCGGAGTGAATAAGGAAAGACGGAGGATAAAAAAATATGATGCTGTACAGCCAATTGTAATTAAATTTATATATATATTAAAAGCTTATATTGTATTATGTAATGTTCAATTCAAAATTATTCATTTTTGCAAAATTTTCAGTTGAATACCACTTGTGAATCAATGAAAGATGAACAAGAAGCTGCAAATGAAGTCCATGCACAGGTAAAGAAATGGAATATTCTGATGGTCATATACTAAAGTTTAAATTTCAGGAAATTACTAGAACATCTGATGAATGGATGGCCGCTGAAGCTCTATGTGCTTTGGCGGAAATTAAATATGAAGATGTTGCCGTTCAAGTGAATACTTGGAAAATTCGCACAATTTGTGAAAATATAATTAGTGACAAAAAACTGAATAGTATGACTGGCCTGAACTCTTTTAAAATGCTGGATACCATCGAGAGTTTAGTATTGCGAGTGAAAAAAGAAAACTTTGTGTCATCCCTGAATATTAGGGAGAAAATTATTCTCACATTCACCAAACTCAAGAATGATACATCTTATGTTGTTTTATCTTTACTCTAATAAAATATCCCAACTACACAAATAACTAATACAAACCACTAAAATACTAATATTTCTGCCACAACATCCATACGCCAAATACTTCGAGACCTAATGTCACGGTTTCCAATTTTTGCCGCAAGGTGGCTTGGAGATCAACTTGAATCGCCTATAGTTCGTTTCAAAATGATTGTCATCGGAGCAAGCCATGAAAGTCCAGTCGAGGCTTTATTTCTAGTTACTATTACTGTATTCGTTTTGAGTTATTTCGAGCTCCTGAGCTGTTCCAGTACCTGTCCCCAACCAATAGCAAGCCGTATTTCGAGCTTTTGAGTTACTCAGGAGCACGAAATATCTCAAAACGAATAGGCTATAAAAAGTCACTAAAAATTTCTGTGGGTTCATCAGTCAGAGAAGGGAAATAAATAAACATAACCTAGAAATATATTTAATACAATCTTTTTATTTTCCAAAGCAAATTTCTGAGCTTGAGAATGTTCCTGATTCTTAAATACCATTAGGATTGTGTAAATCTCTAAACCTACCAGCAGTATATAATTTCTGACACTGTATTGACAAATTTTCGTATTTACCATCATTTGCAGCTAAAGAGCGAAGAAAGAATAGGTATAGCCCCTAAGCTTGTGAATATCATGAAAAATAAACACAGTCATTTATATTTCAGTCCAGTTTAATCAATGGGATTCAGGTTTTATTACTATGTCGCTGCCTCAATAAACAAAACTATAAACTATCAAAGTACTCTAATGGGATGTCATTCATATAATCCACCGATGAAGATTGAGACTATTGAAGATAATTAAGATATATTTTCTTTTCTCTGACAAATTTATTTGTAATTATAACTTAAAATGAGTGTGTTCAACTCAAATTCAACTGAGTAGCCAAACTGGTGAAACGAAACAAAAAGAACTTGTTGATACTTTGAAAGGTGTGGACCAATTTGTCATACATAATAAGACAAAAACACAAATTAAAGAATTTATTCAGTATGTACATTAATTGTACCACATTGTATAACTTTAATAAACTTATCACCGATTCTGTCTGTTTTAGTAAGAGGAATATTTCATTGAATAGCCAAAATATGAACCGAGTGTGTGTGGCAAAGGTGTTAAAATTAAAGTGAAACATGTGGACCACAAGATGTTATCATTTTTGTATGAAAATCATACTTGTTTTAGAATATACTATTGTACAGATTAAATAATGATTTCATTCATTCATATGCCTTGGTTACGTTTGATATGAATAATTGAGTATTTGTTTGTTGATTTAACATATCAATTATATTAATTAGGTACTATTTCTTCAGATCCCCAAAAGATCACACACAGTTTTCCCTAAGTCTAGAATAGAGAAATGGTGAATATTTTGGCTTTTATTGGAAACGATTGTCAATTTAGCTTTTGTATGTCTTGTCGGTGTCATTTTAGATAAAAGTTGATTAAGTTCCTTTTGAGTGTTTGGAATTCAGAGGAAGCAAAAGTTAAAATTTTGTTTCAATCCTTACCGTATGGGTAAGGAACACACTTAACATTGCTTAAAACTGACAATTTACAGTGAAAAACTAAAATAAGCTTCGGTACAAAATTGAGAAAATTCATTTAGAACATTTTTCAAAAATTTTATTGTTAATTGGAGACAGAAATATTATATGCAATCATAGATTCATTGAAAATAATTATTAAAAGTACAGTGGAATACTTATAGACTTTTTTTTTTACTATTTATTTACATATTAGAATTATCTTCTGAATGCAGTGCTGCGAAGCGAACATAACATGTAAAATAACTGTTAGAGTAAACATCAAAATTGTATTAACAATTCAACTTTCTATAAAATCCAACAAAGGATTCAAGTATTTTTAAGTTTATCATTTATAGGAAACTTATGTTCTTGTAGCCCTTGCCGAATTACTTTTTTATGAGAAGCAGTCGTAGGTATATAATCAACTCTGATTGAATGATATGGTGCATTACCCATGATAATGACACACTTTGTATCAAATAACTGCAGAGAAGGTATTAATTGTTCAGTAATCCATTAATGAAATAGTTCCCCATTCATTGTTTTATGCTAATCCGTATCATTGATACCACTGTCAAGAATTAGATCACATCCAGGTAAAAATCCATCAAATACACTCATTGTTTTTGATTTTAGAAAAAATAAAGTCGTTTAATGTCTCTTTGAAGGTAACCTGGATCATGTGGAATATAGGTTTCCTTCCAGTGCTAACTCTGGCTCTAGCAACTTGCCTTCTACTTTTTTCTCCGAAATTCTTCGGACAGTTCTAGGAGAAATCTGAAATTTTAAAACTTACTTAATCAGAAAACACATTGTACATGATCGTTTACCTGAAAAACGAGCGCAATGCCATTAATACTAGCAGAAATATCTGCTAACACCGATACACTGCCTGGTGTTCCCTTGCAGTAAGATGAGAGGAATCTGGTTGTATTCCGGCCGTTTTCAATTCAGTAATCGATATTCGAAATATCTTATATAGGTTAACTGTTAACTCAAACTGGAAAAAGTCAAAGTCAGTGATATTCTCAACACCAACCTAAAATCGGCAAATCGAAATTCACCGAACGGACCGATACCAACATATTTTCCACTTCTCACAGCCGCCCGAGATGCCAATCATTTTGAAATGAACTATAGGGATTTTTCCTCGAGCTTACTACACCCGTGTGGTTAGTTAACTTCATGACGTCATTGTTAACTTCGTAGTAACGTGTAGTAAGTTCTGTCAGTTTTGTCTACTACACTAACCCCACATTTCTCGTATACCAGACAATAAACTATGCCGAGATAATGGTAACCTGGTCTGGTTAACTATTGGCGTTTTCGGAAACTTACTCGATCACTAACTCGGGTTACAAATTGACAGCAATTGAACTGTTTATCCGTCAATTTGTAACCCGAGTTAGTAATCAAGTAAGTTTCCGAAAAGGCCATATGACGTCATGGTTCTAACTACTCGGCGCAGAAATATGTAAAGTTAACTATGGTATGCTGTAGTAAGTTGTAGTAAGCTCGAGGAAAAATCCCTTATAACTATCTAACTATCACGTGATCATTTGACATTTAATACACGTATTTTCTGTCAAATGATCACGTGATAGTTAGATAGTAACATGTAACCACAGCTCGCCAAAATTCGACTCAGGTCGCTACGGCCGCCATGACAGGGCCGGGTGGGAGGACGTATGTCTGAGTGGTCGTGTTTCCAACTTAGCACTAGCCGTTTCACCCCCCTGGTGTTTACCTTAGATTATTTACATTTAAGTCGAATTTTGGCGAGCTGTGGTTACATGTAACTATCTAACTATCACGTGATCATTTGACAGAAAATACGTGTATTAAGTCGAATTTTGGCGAGCTGTGGTTACATGTAACTATCTAACTATCACGTGATCATTTGACAGTTAATACACGTATTTTCTGTCAAATGATCACGTGATAGTTAGATAATAAAATTCGACTTTAACTGTCAAATGATCACGTGATAGTTAGATAGTAGAGAGTTGAAGTGCTGCCAAGGACGTAGACGTAAACGTTACAATTGACATGTGCTCATGCGCAATCGTCAGTTTCTTACGTTCACGCTGGGCCGGCTTTGTCACGTACGTACGTACGTAGTACGTACGTACGTAACCGAAAGTTGAACGAATCCGACCGAAGAAGGGCGAATGCTGAATTTTGAAATGAATTGCTTCTAACCTTAAAATTTAAAAACATCTAGTAGCTGAAACTTTGTTTTGAGAACACGATTAATTAACTTTTTACTTAATATCTTCCTTATTTTATAAACTGTGATTTTGCATGTTTCTGAGAAGTGTTGAATTTTTTCAATGCAATACTTCTGTTACGAGATTGCATATAAGTACCAAGAACTAATATATTATTTCGATAAGTTACAAATGTGGCATTTTCCTTTCAAATGAGAGTGATATTTACATACAAGTAACTCATTTGTGATGATTTCCTCTAAAATTCCTGCTTTCGGCAAGAACTCAAGTTATAGAAAAATTATTTCATTATTATTCATTTTGAAATTCGAATGTAATGAAGGAATCCTACAAATATGTTCACTTCATCATTTGTTTATAGGAACAGACAATCTGAATCGCTAATATCAGAAACTTTCTGTCAGAATACAACAAAAAGAATAATAGGTTAGCTTTAGTCTCTAATGGTCTGCCGTACGTACGTATGGCAGCACTTCAACTCTATTTTTCTCCAAGACGTAAACGTTATATTTCTCACGTCTACGTCCACGTTGGGCTTACGTGACTTCAACTCTCTAGTTACATTCAGGGGGGTGAAACTGCTAGTGCTAGTTGGAAACAAAATATTCTATGGTGGCCACTCAAGATTGAGGGAGATGGAAGATGATGTTTGTTGTCTCACTCTAAATGGAATGGATGTTTTGACGTTTGACTTTGACGCATCAATTTGACAATTCAGTTTTGTTAGAAAATGTGCGAAGTCGGAAGTGGTCGCCCCGTGGTGCGGTGGTAGCACTTTGGCCTGGGATGCCATTTCGAATCCGGCTAGGACATGGATTGTGTGTCTCGAGTAGTTTCTCAATAAACACAACCATGATCTGGTACATGTAGAGGCGAAATCTTTAAATCTCTTTTAAGTCGGAAGTGGTAATCATCAGTGAATTTTTTCCACCTTTACGGATTGCTTTTGAATTTATTAGGTAAATTTTACTCTATTATGTCTATTCAATACTAACAAGAATTGCTAACTCACTATTTAATCCCATTCATCATATCCTTCTTCATCCAACATGTTTTAATGAAACTTCAATATAAATTTTTCCCTTGTACCTATTCCTATAATTCAGAAGGCTATTCTTCAAAGTTCCCAAAAATTTAACCAAATTATTCCATAAGCAGAAGGCATGAAATATCTCAACGTCCATATTTAAGAGTAGGAATTAATACAACTACATATCTCCAACCTTTCGTTCAACCCAGGTTCCTTCAATAATTTTTGGTATCCTTATCATTAAAACATCTGAAAAGTTCAGATTAGATATACGAACGAGCTTTATCCTTTTTGTGCTCTTCAATGAGATAGCTTTAAGTTGTGGATTGTTTTATGAAAGACACGAGCGAAGAATATAGCCATGTCTTGTATGATTTGGGTACAAAGGGTAGAATATAGAACCTGGCATTGGATTATTGCAATAAATTATCTTCATATTCTTTTATTCTAGGTCATCCACTGCTCTTGGTCATCACTGGTTCTGCTTCATAGGATTTGCATTCCATAGTGTCGCTGGCGATTGATATTGATGCTATGTACATAAATCATGAATCTTGTTCATCAACAAATTTAATGTAATTTATTATATTACTGGTCATATTGTTCTGAATACTTATTAAAATATTAATTACATCTCCATGTTTACAAATGTAACCTTTTCGACTTTAGCAACGTCTGAAATGTGTGATAGGTCATGTTTTTATTTTCAAAAGTTTGCGATGAATTCAATCGTGGAGGAAGATGAAAACTATACTTCATCTTTCTCTCCGATTGAATTCATCGAAGGAAGTGATGAAAATAAAAACGCGACCTATTAAGATTTTCGATTGATTTGAATTTTACCGCCATATCGAAAGAATTAGACAGATATTAGTTCCTAATGTGGCCGCAAATGTCGCTATCAGTAGTTGGCCACTCAAAATGGCCGCCAATTTGTTTCCACAGAATAGTGAGGACTTCGCATTTCTTTTATTATATGTTCTGTGGTTACATGTAACCACAGCTCGCCAAAATTCGACTTATTGTAAGGTGTTTACATTTTCATCAGATGTCAGATTGACGTATGCGAAAGTCGAGTTATTGGTTAGAATTGTTTTCACAAAATTGTAATTTTTAAGGATTGCAGCTTGAAATTTTCAGTTGAAGCGTTCAAGAAGCTTGAGCTAATTTGCTTCAGTTCGAATTATTTCGTTTTCAACATTGATATGGGAATAGGAAAATCGTTGTTGACTTACCTACTTGATTCGAAGGTAACTTTATCTCTAATTTCCATCAACATGAATCTATTAAAGTATTGATTCTATTTTCAGTTTACTTCTTATTTGTCCAGCACACCAGGAAAACAAGCAATGAATAAATAAAATGAAAATGCAGAACATTGAAGTTAATGGTCAACTTTATGTATCGCTTTGACAACCATAAGGCGTTTGTGTGAAGTTATCCACGCATTTCCAGCAACGTTTTATGACGTGGGGACTGTCGAAAGTCGGCAAGAGCGAAATTCAACTGCAGTGTTGCCAAACTTCGAAATAATCCCTAGCAAAGATTTCCTTTCATTTCAGTCAACTAAATCGTAACAAATGAGTGTATAATGCTGTGAATACTAAAATTCAGTAAAAAAATGGATGTATAGTAGAATAAATCCGCTAAGCAAGAAAAGAGGATACACTAAGTTGACGCGATATACGAAGCTTTACGATTTCTGCGCTTTCCATGGCGTTACGTGTTCGTAGAATATACGAGGGTTCGTTAAAAGATTATATCCATCGTCGATGGAGGGAGGTTGATGTAATATTATTATCACTATGTATTTATTGAAATTTGGAAAATATATGAGGATTCGAAAAACTTGTTTCAGAATTTGTGAGGCATTAATAGAACCAACAACGTTTCGACAAATCCCCCTATATTTTCCAAACTATTGCGTGTTCGTTGATGGATTTTTCATTGGTACGTTGAAAAACATGTGAGGATTCGAAAAAACCATGTTTCAGAATTTGTACCACCGTAGGAGGAGGGAGGGAGGGCTTAATAGAACGAGCAACGTTTCGACAAATCACCCTGTATATCCTAAACTATTGCGTGTTCGTCGATGGATTTTTCATTGGTACGTTGAAAAACATGTGAGGATTCGAAAAAACATGTTTCAGAATTTGTACCACCGTACAAAAGGGAGGGAGGGAGGAAGGTGTTAATAGAACGAGCAACGTTTCTACAAATCACCCTGTATTTCCTAAACTATTGCGTGTTCGTTGATGGATTTTTCATTGATACGTTGAAAAACATATTAGGATTCGAAAAAAACATGTTTCAGAATTTGTACCACCGTAGGAGGAGGGAGGGAGGGAGGGGTTAATAGAACGAGCAACGTTTCTACAAATCAACCTGTATTTTCTGAAGTATGGCGTGTTCGTTGATGGATTTTTCATTGGTACGTTGAAAAATATGTAAGGATTCCAAAAAACCATGTTTCAGAATTTGTACCACCGTAGAAAAGGGAGGGAGGGAGGAAGGTGTTAATAGAACGAGCAACGTTTCGACAAATCACCCTGTATATCCTAAACTATTGCGTGTTCGTTGATGGATTTTCCATTGGTACGTTGAAAAACATGTGAGGATTCGAAAAAACCATGTTTCAGAATTTGTACCACCGTAGGAGGAGGGAGAGAGGGGTTAATAGAACGAGCAACGTTTCTATAAATCACCCTGTATTTCCTAAACTATTGCTTGTTCGTTGATGGATTTTCCATTGGTACGTTGAAAAACATGTGAGGATTCCAAAAAACGATCTCCTCCGTTTTCGAGATATTCACTTCACGTGTCTCCTACCGAAAGTGATATACCTAACGCTTAGGAAGATATTTGATCAATTTCCAAAGTCGCAATTCTCGTCTTGGAGTTTAGTTTTCTCGTTTCCTCTTTTGATTTTAAAGCATTTTTGTTCTTGAGTTTTTCACCGAAATCTTCTCCGTTTTCGAGATATTCACTTCACGTGTCTCCTACCGAAAGTGATATACCTAACGCTTAGGAAGATATTCGATCAATTTCCAAAGTCGCAATTCTCGTCTTGGAGTTTAGTTTTCTAGTTTCCTCTTTTGATTTTAAAGCATTTTTGTTCTTGAGTTTTTCACCGAAATCTTCTCCGTTTTCGAGATATTCACTTCACGTGTCTCCTACCGAAAGTGATATACCTAACGCTTAGGAAGATATTTGATCAATTTCCAAAGTCGCAATTCTCGTCTTGGAGTTTAGTTTTCTCGTTTCCTCTTTTGATTTTAAAGCATTTTTGTTCTTGAGTTTTTCACCGAAATCTTCTCCGTTTTCGAGATATTCACTTCACGTGTCTCCTACCGAAAGTGATATACCTAACGCTTAGGAAGATATTTGATCAATTTCCAAAGTCGCAATTCTCGTCTTGGAGTTTAGTTTTCTCGTTTCCTCTTTTGATTTTAAAGCATTTTTGTTCTTGAGTTTTTCACCGAAATCTTCTCCGTTTTCGAGATATTCACTTCACGTGTCTCCTACCGAAAGTGATATACCTAACGCTTAGGAAGATATTTGATCAATTTCCAAAGTCGCAATTCTCGTCTTGGAGTTTAATTTTCTCGTTTCCTCTTTTGATTTTAAGGCATTTTTGTTCTTGAGTTTTTCACCGAAATCTTCTCCGTTTTCGAGATATTCACTTCACGTGTCTCCTACCGAAAGTGATATACCTAACGCTTAGGAAGATATTTGATCAATTTCCAAAGTCGCAATTCTCGTCTTGGAGTTTAATTTTCTCGTTTCCTCTTTTGATTTTAAGGCATTTTTGTTCTTGAGTTTTTCACCGAAATCTTCTCCGTTTTCGAGATATTCACTTCACGTGTCTCCTACGGAAACTAGAAGACTTGTGATTTTTGCATTCTATCTATCTATATCTATCTATATTTACAATTTTCCTAACTGAATTCTTTTTGTTATTTCACCTTAAAATAAATATTGGTGGATTTGAATGTTACCCAAGATTTATAAATTTTGATTTTATTACAGCGTTATTGTTCGTTCTAGTTCTTGTTTGTTCAATTTTCGACGAAGAGAGGTGTTCTCTGCTACGTTGATATACTTCTTCTTTTTTCATTTTTACTCCAGTGAGTTTAGTTTGGGGTTCAGTTTCTTTTTCTCATTCATATATTCCGTTCTGTTTTCGTTGGTGCAAAATAATCTTTTTTTTACAGGAATAATACCAAAATTTTGACATTCTTGTCAAATTATTTGCACTCATTGAGTCTTCTTTAGGATACCTGAATTCATTAATTAATTCAAAATTTCTGTAGATCATTAACAAGAATGGCCGGTAAACCAGTCAAATTTCCGATAGAGAAATTAGCAGAATATATTAATTCGGAATTCCCTCAAATTTGCCCCAGAGATCTTGATGAATTAAGATTGGATGAAAGCATTATTCAGGGCTCAGCAATGTTTATATTTTCTGAGAATGACCGTAATACGCGGCGTGCAATTTATATGGTACTTCGAAGAAATACTGGTAAAATACGGGAATTGCTGAATTTTAGCAAAAATGAAGTCTCTCAAATAATGGACCAAAAAAATATTGATGAGCAAAAAAAAATTCTACCATATGTGACTTCTATTCAATGTGCAATGTTCAACGAAAATATTGGAGAAAAGGAACTTTTGGCGGAATCGTATTTTTCAGTCTCATCGATCTATGCTCGTTTGTGCTGCCGTATGGGCGTGAAAAATACTGAAAAAAATCGTAGAAAATTATTCTACTACGTAAAGAGAAATTTTCATCTTTTAACTTCTTCAGTTGATCATGATGATATAATTCCGCCTCCAGAAAAATCACTTCAGGAACTAGATATGTCAGAAACAGTTCCAAAAGTATCTGTTCAATGTTTCGCAGAACCTGTCGGCAAAATAAGGGATAAACGTCTTACCATGACTGATGATTATCATGAATCAATTTTCGGAAAATCTATTTCTTCTAGCTTTTCATTATTGCACTCTACCCCGAACATTAATGAACCTTCTTCTATCGATCGCACAAATTCATCGAAAAGAAAAGAAATCAGCTCCGATTTTGATATGGTATCACCAGAATTAAAAAAATATTTTGAAATGAAAAGTGAAGTTCGGAAGCGACTTCCATTGGGAACAAAAAACATAAGAGATGGTATTGCAAGACCTGTGACTTTTGAGGACTGCATTTACAAAGAGGGCGAATTTGTTCTAACCGGCGATGAATTACGAATGATTTGCAGTAATAGAAAATTAATAAAGGAAAAATATAATTTTTTGATGAATAAAAAAATTAAATCTGTAAATAATACGTGCAATCTTTACTTCAAAAATAAGCGATATTTAAAGAAAACAGATTCCATAAAAATATATGCGTACTGTGTGCACAAAACATGTAAAAAATTCATTTTGGTAATCAATAATATTTCCGAACAACAATTGCCTACACATAAAGTAGATGTTTATAGTTCCTCAAAAGATTTCAGGCATTTGAGTAGAGTAACGTCTCAACTAAGAGGAATTGAACGTAAAATAAAAAAAAAAGAAATATTGAACATACCCCCACTAGAGCAGCGACAAAATGACATTTTAAATTTGGATGATCATTCAATGGAAAATTGTAACTTATAGTCCATTCACGAAAGGTTGAGCGTCATGAAATTGACATTTCCACTGTGTATATTAAAAATGGTTATGTTCATTCTTGTCAGATTGATACGCAATGTTGTCAATAATGCATAGAGTTCTGATAATCGATGACGTACATTCGGCAATTGAATTTATTTTACGTTATGACAACCTTTCGTGAACGGACTATAGGTGCTGTTAAATCAGATTATGTATATAGGAAAATGCGTTCGGAAGCATTTGCGAAAAATGATAGGCACGTGGATGATATTCTAGACGTCATTTTGATGCAAAAGGATCATTCCAATTATATTAAATTCGCCGGAATTCCTTTACATGTGTATATGTATAGTAGAGAACAACTGATTTTATTAAATTCGCTCAAGAAGGGAGTGCTTCATTTGGACGCAACGGGGAGTATTATACGAAAACCCAATAAAAGTGACACCAAAGTGTATTATTATGCAGGTGTTGTACAAATTCCCCAATCGAATAGAGTGTGTGCAGTATTGGAAATGATTTCTAGTGAGCATGATGCTGGAAGCATCGGCTCTTGGCTGCTGAAATTTAAATCGTTTGTTATTAGTGAGCTTAAAAAATGGCCAATTTGCCAGAAAGTGATAACAGATTTCAGTTTTGCATTTCTGAATGCCATTTCTATTGCTTTTAATAGTATGGAGTTGAAAGAATATATAAATCTTACATTCGATTGCGTCTATAATGAAAAACCCTTTCCTTCGAATAGTTCAGTTGCATATATGTTGCTTTCATATGTTCAAATTAATGGCAGCTGATGTAGATCATTATTATGACAATTCTCAAGTCAGACGACACATGAAAGAAATTTTAGGTGCGGCATATAATATAAACGATTGGGGACAGTTTTGTGAGTGGTTCAGAAGTTTTTTCATAATAACGAATTCCGAAACTAAAAATTCAGTTTTTTCCAATGAATTTGAGTCCTTATTAAAGTTGTGCTGTGGGGAAGAGATGGATAATTTCGACGAATGTTCAACATGCAAAAACGATTTTCGGGCATATACAACAGTAAATTTTGAGTCCACTGCTTTTTGCCAGTTTTTTAAACAATTTTGCTTGAATTTGAAATCCAGTCTGATTCTTGATATGGGCGAAAAAAATGACTACCAAAATGTTAAATTTTTCCAAAAATTCATTTCACATTATATCCCTTTCCTTTCTTTATGGAGTGGTCTCTTAACAGAAAATAGAGAAAGGTTTAGTAATGCCCCTGTAGAAAGATATTTTGGAATAGTCAAAAATATATTAGCCAAAAAAATAATGCGTCAACGGTGCTCCCGCATAATTAGAAAACTCAGGAAACATGTTCTGTTCGTTTTGAAAGAATTTGATTACGACCTTCCTAGGAAACGATGTTGCAAAGGGCAAACTGAGGAAAAAACCGACATGAGTCTCGCTTCTCAGGAAATTTGGAAGAAAAAGGTGAAAGAACCACATAATAATTTTCTGGGCACATCACTGAAGCTTGCGTTGAAAGCTCGATCATTGCCCAAAAAAGAAACAGATAGTGACCTATGCGCTTATTGCAAAAAAGGGAATTTAGATTTCACAGCTTCTTGGGTACAGTGCGACGAATGTGATTGTTGGATTCACCAAGTTTGCATTGAGAAGATGGAAATGTCTCTCGGTGGAATTTTTTTGTGTAAATTTTCCCAAGAGAGTGAGAATCAAATGCAGGATATATCTAAAACTGCCAGAACAAACCTAATTTTACAAAATGGATTAATTTCGGATCCTTCATATTATAAAGACATCGGAAAGATGTATTATATTGCTTATTTTCCAACTTTTAACTGTGACGTAAAGGAAATTACTCAAGAAGATTTTAAAATTTTATCTAATAACGAGTGGTTAACCAATTTCATCGTTGACATATGTTTAAATATTTTCAAAGGAAAAGAAAAAAAATATCAGATTGTAGGTTGCACGTTAGCAACGAGAATTTTTTTGTACGCTGAAGGAGAATCACATCCTTCAGTTCAGACGTTCAACATTGAGGCAGATATTTTAGTCTTTCCAATAATTCAAAATTATTCGGACAAGAGGAATACTGCTAATCAGCATCATTTTTGTCTGGCTTTAGCTGATGTGAAAAATAAAAAATTCAAATTTTTAAATCCATTTGGTAGTACATTATTAGAAACAAATAATTATTTGTCAAAATTTTTAATATTTGCTTCAAACTATTATAATAAAAATCATCGAAATCCTATAAATACAAGTAACTGGACAGTCGACGTAATGCAGCATGATAAGCAGGATGGCACATTCAACTGTGGAGTTTATATAATATATTTTTTCCAAAATATTATTAAGAGTATACCTTTGAACAGTGGAGTGAACATAAATGCATATAGACGTGGACTTAAAAAAATTATTATTGAGTCGTCAGATAATATGTCCGATAAATGTATATTTTGCGGAAATGATGCTGATAATGGTAATTATCGTTTCGTCAGATGTAAGAGCTGTTTGAGAAAAAACCATGTTAAGTGTATTTTGCCTAATAATAGGGACGAAAACTTTTTAAACGTTTTCGATTATAAATATGGTTTTGCGATTTATGTAATTTGAATTAAAATGATTTTCTTCAAAAACCGTGTCATATAAACCTCTAGTTAAGCTCGCTCATTATTACCACCCTGTTGATTTAGGAAATACATATCGACTATGGAGTCAATATGTATTTCCAAAAGCAACAGGGTGGTAATAATGAGCGTGCTGAACTAAATATACTTAAAGTATCGAACTCTACATTAACAGAATAATTTATAACTGGTTCTGATAATCTCTTATTTGACTGTTCATTGTGAAAAAATATCGGGATCATAGCTTGACAGTATTGCAATCTTCAATAGACATATTACGGGTAAAAAAACTCAGTTAGATTCACATCTAGCTGATCATAGATGTGAATCTAACTGAGTTTTTTTACCCGTAATATGTCTATTGAAGATTGCAATACTGTCAAGCTATGATCCCGATATTTTTTCACAATGAACAGTCAAATAAGAGATTATCAGAACCAGTTATAAATTATTCTGTTAATGTAGAGTTCGATACTTTAAGTATATTTAGTTCAGCACGCTCATTATTACCACCCTGTTGCTTTTGGAAATACATATTGACTCCATAGTCGATATGTATTTCCTAAATCAACAGGGTGGTAATAATGAGCGAGCTTAACTAGAGGTTTATATGACACGGTTTTTGAAGAAAATCATTTTAATTCAAATTACATAAATCGCAAAAACCATATTTATAATCGAAAACGTTTAAAAAGTTTTCGTCCCTATTATTAGGCAAAATACACTTAACATGGTTTTTTCTCAAACAGCTCTTACATCTGACGAAACGATAATTACCATTATCAGCATCATTTCCGCAAAATATACATTTATCGGACATATTATCTGACGACTCAATAATAATTTTTTTAAGTCCACGTCTATATGCATTTATGTTCACTCCACTGTTCAAAGGTATACTCTTAATAATATTTTGGAAAAAATATATTATATAAACTCCACAGTTGAATGTGCCATCCTGCTTATCATGCTGCATTACGTCGACTGTCCAGTTACTTGTATTTATAGGATTTCGATGATTTTTATTATAATAGTTTGAAGCAAATATTAAAAATTTTGACAAATAATTATTTGTTTCTAATAATGTACTACCAAATGGATTTAAAAATTTGAATTTTTTATTTTTCACATCAGCTAAAGCCAGACAAAAATGATGCTGATTAGCAGTATTCCTCTTGTCCGAATAATTTTGAATTATTGGAAAGACTAAAATATCTGCCTCAATGTTGAACGTCTGAACTGAAGGATGTGATTCTCCTTCAGCGTACAAAAAAATTCTCGTTGCTAACGTGCAACCTACAATCTGATATTTTTTTTCTTTTCCTTTGAAAATATTTAAACATATGTCAACGATGAAATTGGTTAACCACTCGTTATTAGATAAAATTTTAAAATCTTCTTGAGTAATTTCCTTTACGTCACAGTTAAAAGTTGGAAAATAAGCAATATAATACATCTTTCCGATGTCTTTATAATATGAAGGATCCGAAATTAATCCATTTTGTAAAATTAGGTTTGTTCTGGCAGTTTTAGATATATCCTGCATTTGATTCTCACTCTCTTGGGAAAATTTACACAAAAAAATTCCACCGAGAGACATTTCCATCTTCTCAATGCAAACTTGGTGAATCCAACAATCACATTCGTCGCACTGTACCCAAGAAGCTGTGAAATCTAAATTCCCTTTTTTGCAATAAGCGCATAGGTCACTATCTGTTTCTTTTTTGGGCAATGATCGAGCTTTCAACGCAAGCTTCAGTGATGTGCCCAGAAAATTATTATGTGGTTCTTTCACCTTTTTCTTCCAAATTTCCTGAGAAGCGAGACTCATGTCGGTTTTTTCCTCAGTTTGCCCTTTGCAACATCGTTTCCTAGGAAGGTCGTAATCAAATTCTTTCAAAACGAACAGAACATGTTTCCTGAGTTTTCTAATTATGCGGGAGCACCGTTGACGCATTATTTTTTTGGCTAATATATTTTTGACTATTCCAAAATATCTTTCTACAGGGGCATTACTAAACCTTTCTCTATTTTCTGTTAAGAGACCACTCCATAAAGAAAGGAAAGGGATATAATGTGAAATGAATTTTTGGAAAAATTTAACATTTTGGTAGTCATTTTTTTCGCCCATATCAAGAATCAGACTGGATTTCAAATTCAAGCAAAATTGTTTAAAAAACTGGCAAAAAGCAGTGGACTCAAAATTTACTGTTGTATATGCCCGAAAATCGTTTTTGCATGTTGAACATTCGTCGAAATTATCCATCTCTTCCCCACAGCACAACTTTAATAAGGACTCAAATTCATTGGAAAAAACTGAATTTTTAGTTTCGGAATTCGTTATTATGAAAAAACTTCTGAACCACTCACAAAACTGTCCCCAATCGTTTATATTATATGCCGCACCTAAAATTTCTTTCATGTGTCGTCTGACTTGAGAATTGTCATAATAATGATCTACATCAGCTGCCATTAATTTGAACATATGAAAGCAACATATATGCAACTGAACTATTCGAAGGAAAGGGTTTTTCATTATAGACGCAATCGAATGTAAGATTTATATATTCTTTCAACTCCATACTATTAAAAGCAATAGAAATGGCATTCAGAAATGCAAAACTGAAATCTGTTATCACTTTCTGGCAAATTGGCCATTTTTTAAGCTCACTAATAACAAACGATTTAAATTTCAGCAGCCAAGAGCCGATGCTTCCAGCATCATGCTCACTAGAAATCATTTCCAATACTGCACACACTCTATTCGATTGGGGAATTTGTACAACACCTGCATAATAATACACTTTGGTGTCACTTTTATTGGGTTTTCGTATAATACTCCCCGTTGCGTCCAAATGAAGCACTCCCTTCTTGAGCGAATTTAATAAAATCAGTTGTTCTCTACTATACATATACACATGTAAAGGAATTCCGGCGAATTTAATATAATTGGAATGATCCTTTTGCATCAAAATGACGTCTAGAATATCATCCACGTGCCTATCATTTTTCGCAAATGCTTCCGAACGCATTTTCCTATATACATAATCTGATTTAACAGCACCTAAGTTACAATTTTCCATTGAATGATCATCCAAATTTAAAATGTCATTTTGTCGCTGCTCTAGTGGGGGTATGTTCAATATTTCTTTTTTTTTTATTTTACGTTCAATTCCTCTTAGTTGAGACGTTACTCTACTCAAATGCCTGAAATCTTTTGAGGAACTATAAACATCTACTTTATGTGTAGGCAATTGTTGTTCGGAAATATTATTGATTACCAAAATGAATTTTTTACATGTTTTGTGCACACAGTACGCATATATTTTTATGGAATCTGTTTTCTTTAAATATCGCTTATTTTTGAAGTAAAGATTGCACGTATTATTTACAGATTTAATTTTTTTATTCATCAAAAAATTATATTTTTCCTTTATTAATTTTCTATTACTGCAAATCATTCGTAATTCATCGCCGGTTAGAACAAATTCGCCCTCTTTGTAAATGCAGTCCTCAAAAGTCACAGGTCTTGCAATACCATCTCTTATGTTTTTTGTTCCCAATGGAAGTCGCTTCCGAACTTCACTTTTCATTTCAAAATATTTTTTTAATTCTGGTGATACCATATCAAAATCGGAGCTGATTTCTTTTCTTTTCGATGAATTTGTGCGATCGATAGAAGAAGGTTCATTAATGTTCGGGGTAGAGTGCAATAATGAAAAGCTAGAAGAAATAGATTTTCCGAAAATTGATTCATGAGAATCATCAGTCATGGTAAGACGTTTATCCCTTATTTTGCCGACAGGTTCTGCGAAACATTGAACAGATACTTTTGGAACTGTTTCTGACATATCTAGTTCCTGAAGTGATTTTTCTGGAGGCGGAATTATATCATCATGATCAACTGAAGAAGTTAAAAGATGAAAATTTCTCTTTACGTAGTAGAATAATTTTCTACGATTTTTTTCAGTATTTTTCACGCCCATACGGCAGCACAAACGAGCATAGATCGATGAGACTGAAAAATACGATTCCGCCAAAAGTTCCTTTTCTCCAATATTTTCGTTGAACATTGCACATTGAATAGAAGTCACATATGGTAGAATTTTTTTTTGCTCATCAATATTTTTTTGGTCCATTATTTGAGAGACTTCATTTTTGCTAAAATTCAGCAATTCCCGTATTTTACCAGTATTTCTTCGAAGTACCATATAAATTGCACGCCGCGTATTACGGTCATTCTCAGAAAATATAAACATTGCTGAGCCCTGAATAATGCTTTCATCCAATCTTAATTCATCAAGATCTCTGGGGCAAATTTGAGGGAATTCCGAATTAATATATTCTGCTAATTTCTCTATCGGAAATTTGACTGGTTTACCGGCCATTCTTGTTAATGATCTACAGAAATTTTGAATTAATTAATGAATTCAGGTATCCTAAAGAAGACTCAATGAGTGCAAATAATTTGACAAGAATGTCAAAATTTTGGTATTATTCCTGTAAAAAAAAGATTATTTTGCACCAACGAAAACAGAACGGAATATATGAATGAGAAAAAGAAACTGAACCCCAAACTAAACTCACTGGAGTAAAAATGAAAAAAGAAGAAGTATATCAACGTAGCAGAGAACACCTCTCTTCGTCGAAAATTGAACAAACAAGAACTAGAACGAACAATAACGCTGTAATAAAATCAAAATTTATAAATCTTGGGTAACATTCAAATCCACCAATATTTATTTTTAAGGTGAAATAACAAAAAGAATTCAGTTAGGAAAATTGTAAATATAGATAGATATAGATAGATAGAATGCAAAAATCACAAGTCTTCTAGTTTCCGTAGGAGACACGTGAAGTGAATATCTCGAAAACGGAGAAGATTTCGGTGAAAAACTCAAGAACAAAAATGCCTTAAAATCAAAAGAGGAAACGAGAAAATTAAACTCCAAGACGAGAATTGCGACTTTGGAAATTGATCAAATATCTTCCTAAGCGTTAGGTATATCACTTTCGGTAGGAGACACGTGAAGTGAATATCTCGAAAACGGAGAAGATTTCGGTGAAAAACTCAAGAACAAAAATGCCTTAAAATCAAAAGAGGAAACGAGAAAATTAAACTCCAAGACGAGAATTGCGACTTTGGAAATTGATCAAATATCTTCCTAAGCGTTAGGTATATCACTTTCGGTAGGAGACACGTGAAGTGAATATCTCGAAAACGGAGAAGATTTCGGTGAAAAACTCAAGAACAAAAATGCTTTAAAATCAAAAGAGGAAACGAGAAAACTAAACTCCAAGACGAGAATTGCGACTTTGGAAATTGATCAAATATCTTCCTAAGCGTTAGGTATATCACTTTCGGTAGGAGACACGTGAAGTGAATATCTCGAAAACGGAGAAGATTTCGGTGAAAAACTCAAGAACAAAAATGCTTTAAAATCAAAAGAGGAAACGAGAAAACTAAACTCCAAGACGAGAATTGCGACTTTGGAAATTGATCAAATATCTTCCTAAGCGTTAGGTATATCACTTTCGGTAGGAGACACGTGAAGTGAATATCTCGAAAACGGAGAAGATTTCGGTGAAAAACTCAAGAACAAAAATGCTTTAAAATCAAAAGAGGAAACTAGAAAACTAAACTCCAAGACGAGAATTGCGACTTTGGAAATTGATCGAATATCTTCCTAAGCGTTAGGTATATCACTTTCGGTAGGAGACACGTGAAGTGAATATCTCGAAAACGGAGAAGATTTCGGTGAAAAACTCAAGAACAAAAATGCTTTAAAATCAAAAGAGGAAACGAGAAAACTAAACTCCAAGACGAGAATTGCGACTTTGGAAATTGATCAAATATCTTCCTAAGCGTTAGGTATATCACTTTCGGTAGGAGACACGTGAAGTGAATATCTCGAAAACGGAGGAGATCGTTTTTTGGAATCCTCACATGTTTTTCAACGTACCAATGGAAAATCCATCAACGAACAAGCAATAGTTTAGGAAATACAGGGTGATTTATAGAAACGTTGCTCGTTCTATTAACCCCTCTCTCCCTCCTCCTACGGTGGTACAAATTCTGAAACATGGTTTTTTCGAATCCTCACATGTTTTTCAACGTACCAATGGAAAATCCATCAACGAACACGCAATAGTTTAGGATATACAGGGTGATTTGTCGAAACGTTGCTCGTTCTATTAACACCTTCCTCCCTCCCTCCCTTTTCTACGGTGGTACAAATTCTGAAACATGGTTTTTTGGAATCCTTACATATTTTTCAACGTACCAATGAAAAATCCATCAACGAACACGCCATACTTCAGAAAATACAGGTTGATTTGTAGAAACGTTGCTCGTTCTATTAACCCCTCCCTCCCTCCCTCCTCCTACGGTGGTACAAATTCTGAAACATGTTTTTTTCGAATCCTAATATGTTTTTCAACGTATCAATGAAAAATCCATCAACGAACACGCAATAGTTTAGGAAATACAGGGTGATTTGTAGAAACGTTGCTCGTTCTATTAACACCTTCCTCCCTCCCTCCCTTTTGTACGGTGGTACAAATTCTGAAACATGTTTTTTCGAATCCTCACATGTTTTTCAACGTACCAATGAAAAATCCATCGACGAACACGCAATAGTTTAGGATATACAGGGTGATTTGTCGAAACGTTGCTCGTTCTATTAAGCCCTCCCTCCCTCCTCCTACGGTGGTACAAATTCTGAAACATGGTTTTTTCGAATCCTCACATGTTTTTCAACGTACCAATGAAAAATCCATCAACGAACACGCAATAGTTTGGAAAATATAGGGGGATTTGTCGAAACGTTGTTGGTTCTATTAATGCCTCACAAATTCTGAAACAAGTTTTTCGAATCCTCATATATTTTCCAAATTTCAATAAATACATAGTGATAATAATATTACATCAACCTCCCTCCATCGACGATGGATATAATCTTTTAACGAACCCTCGTATATTCTACGAACACGTAACGCCATGGAAAGCGCAGAAATCGTAAAGCTTCGTATATCGCGTCAACTTAGTGTATCCTCTTTTCTTGCTTAGCGGATTTATTCTACTATACATCCATTTTTTTACTGAATTTTAGTATTCACAGCATTATACACTCATTTGTTACGATTTAGTTGACTGAAATGAAAGGAAATCTTTGCTAGGGATTATTTCGAAGTTTGGCAACACTGCAGTTGAATTTCGCTCTTGCCGACTTTCGACAGTCCCCACGTCATAAAACGTTGCTGGAAATGCGTGGATAACTTCACACAAACGCCTTATGGTTGTCAAAGCGATACATAAAGTTGACCATTAACTTCAATGTTCTGCATTTTCATTTTATTTATTCATTGCTTGTTTTCCTGGTGTGCTGGACAAATAAGAAGTAAACTGAAAATAGAATCAATACTTTAATAGATTCATGTTGATGGAAATTAGAGATAAAGTTACCTTCGAATCAAGTAGGTAAGTCAACAACGATTTTCCTATTCCCATATCAATGTTGAAAACGAAATAATTCGAACTGAAGCAAATTAGCTCAAGCTTCTTGAACGCTTCAACTGAAAATTTCAAGCTGCAATCCTTAAAAATTACAATTTTGTGAAAACAATTCTAACCAATAACTCGACTTTCGCATACGTCAATCTGACATCTGATGAAAATGTAAACACCTTACAATAAGTCGAATTTTGGCGAGCTGTGGTTACATGTAACCACAGAACATATAATAAAAGAAATGCGAAGTCCTCACTATTCTGTGGAAACAAATTGGCGGCCATTTTGAGTGGCCAACTACTGATAGCGACATTTGCGGCCACATTAGGAACTAATATCTGTCTAATTCTTTCGATATGGCGGTAAAATTCAAATCAATCGAAAATCTTAATAGGTCGCGTTTTTATTTTCATCACTTCCTTCGATGAATTCAATCGGAGAGAAAGATGAAGTATAGTTTTCATCTTCCTCCACGATTGAATTCATCGCAAACTTTTGAAAATAAAAACATGACCTATCACACATTTCAGACGTTGCTAAAGTCGAAAAGGTTACATTTGTAAACATGGAGATGTAATTAATATTTTAATAAGTATTCAGAACAATATGACCAGTAATATAATAAATTACATTAAATTTGTTGATGAACAAGATTCATGATTTATGTACATAGCATCAATATCAATCGCCAGCGACACTATGGAATGCAAATCCTATGAAGCAGAACCAGTGATGACCAAGAGCAGTGGATGACCTAGAATAAAAGAATATGAAGATAATTTATTGCAATAATCCAATGCCAGGTTCTATATTCTACCCTTTGTACCCAAATCATACAAGACATGGCTATATTCTTCGCTCGTGTCTTTCATAAAACAATCCACAACTTAAAGCTATCTCATTGAAGAGCACAAAAAGGATAAAGCTCGTTCGTATATCTAATCTGAACTTTTCAGATGTTTTAATGATAAGGATACCAAAAATTATTGAAGGAACCTGGGTTGAACGAAAGGTTGGAGATATGTAGTTGTATTAATTCCTACTCTTAAATATGGACGTTGAGATATTTCATGCCTTCTGCTTATGGAATAATTTGGTTAAATTTTTGGGAACTTTGAAGAATAGCCTTCTGAATTATAGGAATAGGTACAAGGGAAAAATTTATATTGAAGTTTCATTAAAACATGTTGGATGAAGAAGGATATGATGAATGGGATTAAATAGTGAGTTAGCAATTCTTGTTAGTATTGAATAGACATAATAGAGTAAAATTTACCTAATAAATTCAAAAGCAATCCGTAAAGGTGGAAAAAATTCACTGATGATTACCACTTCCGACTTCGCACATTTTCTAACAAAACTGAATTGTCAAATTGATGCGTCAAAGTCAAACGTCAAAACATCCATTCCATTTAGAGTGAGACAACAAACATCATCTTCCATCTCCCTCAATCTTGAGTGGCCACCATAGAATATTTTGTTTCCAACCTAGCACTAGCAGTTTCACCCCCCTGAATGTAACTATCTAACTATCACGTGATCATTTGACAGTTAAAGTCGAATTTTATTATCTAACTATCACGTGATCATTTGACAGAAAATACGTGTATTAACTGTCAAATGATCACGTGATAGTTAGATAGTTACATGTAACCACAGCTCGCCAAAATTCGACTTAATACACGTATTTTCTGTCAAATGATCACGTGATAGTTAGATAGTTACATGTAACCACAGCTCGCCAAAATTCGACTTAAATGTAAATAATCTAAGGTAAACACCAGGGGGGTGAAACGGCTAGTGCTAAGTTGGAAACACGACCACTCAGACATACGTCCTCCCACCCGGCCCTGTCATGGCGGCCGTAGCGACCTGAGTCGAATTTTGGCGAGCTGTGGTTACATGTTACTATCTAACTATCACGTGATCATTTGACAGAAAATACGTGTATTAAATGTCAAATGATCACGTGATAGTTAGATAGTTATAAGGGATTTTTCCTCGAGCTTACTACAACTTACTACAGCATACCATAGTTAACTTTACATATTTCTGCGCCGAGTAGTTAGAACCATGACGTCATATGGCCTTTTCGGAAACTTACTTGATTACTAACTCGGGTTACAAATTGACGGATAAACAGTTCAATTGCTGTCAATTTGTAACCCGAGTTAGTGATCGAGTAAGTTTCCGAAAACGCCAATAGTTAACCAGACCAGGTTACCATTATCTCGGCATAGTTTATTGTCTGGTATACGAGAAATGTGGGGTTAGTGTAGTAGACAAAACTGACAGAACTTACTACACGTTACTACGAAGTTAACAATGACGTCATGAAGTTAACTAACCACACGGGTGTAGTAAGCTCGAGGAAAAATCCCTATAGTTCATTTCAAAATGATTGGCATCTCGGGCGGCTGTGAGAAGTGGAAAATATGTTGGTATCGGTCCGTTCGGTGAATTTCGATTTGCCGATTTTAGGTTGGTGTTGAGAATATCACTGACTTTGACTTTTTCCAGTTTGAGTTAACAGTTAACCTATATAAGATATTTCGAATATCGATTACTGAATTGAAAACGGCCGGAATACAACCAGATTCCTCTCATCTTACTGCAAGGGAACACCAGGCAGTGTATCGGTGTTAGCAGATATTTCTGCTAGTATTAATGGCATTGCGCTCGTTTTTCAGGTAAACGATCATGTACAATGTGTTTTCTGATTAAGTAAGTTTTAAAATTTCAGATTTCTCCTAGAACTGTCCGAAGAATTTCGGAGAAAAAAGTAGAAGGCAAGTTGCTAGAGCCAGAGTTAGCACTGGAAGGAAACCTATATTCCACATGATCCAGGTTACCTTCAAAGAGACATTAAACGACTTTATTTTTTCTAAAATCAAAAACAATGAGTGTATTTGATGGATTTTTACCTGGATGTGATCTAATTCTTGACAGTGGTATCAATGATACGGATTAGCATAAAACAATGAATGGGGAACTATTTCATTAATGGATTACTGAACAATTAATACCTTCTCTGCAGTTATTTGATACAAAGTGTGTCATTATCATGGGTAATGCACCATATCATTCAATCAGAGTTGATTATATACCTACGACTGCTTCTCATAAAAAAGTAATTCGGCAAGGGCTACAAGAACATAAGTTTCCTATAAATGATAAACTTAAAAATACTTGAATCCTTTGTTGGATTTTATAGAAAGTTGAATTGTTAATACAATTTTGATGTTTACTCTAACAGTTATTTTACATGTTATGTTCGCTTCGCAGCACTGCATTCAGAAGATAATTCTAATATGTAAATAAATAGTAAAAAAAAAAGTCTATAAGTATTCCACTGTACTTTTAATAATTATTTTCAATGAATCTATGATTGCATATAATATTTCTGTCTCCAATTAACAATAAAATTTTTGAAAAATGTTCTAAATGAATTTTCTCAATTTTGTACCGAAGCTTATTTTAGTTTTTCACTGTAAATTGTCAGTTTTAAGCAATGTTAAGTGTGTTCCTTACCCATACGGTAAGGATTGAAACAAAATTTTAACTTTTGCTTCCTCTGAATTCCAAACACTCAAAAGGAACTTAATCAACTTTTATCTAAAATGACACCGACAAGACATACAAAAGCTAAATTGACAATCGTTTCCAATAAAAGCCAAAATATTCACCATTTCTCTATTCTAGACTTAGGGAAAACTGTGTGTGATCTTTTGGGGATCTGAAGAAATAGTACCTAATTAATATAATTGATATGTTAAATCAACAAACAAATACTCAATTATTCATATCAAACGTAACCAAGGCATATGAATGAATGAAATCATTATTTAATCTGTACAATAGTATATTCTAAAACAAGTATGATTTTCATACAAAAATGATAACATCTTGTGGTCCACATGTTTCACTTTAATTTTAACACCTTTGCCACACACACTCGGTTCATATTTTGGCTATTCAATGAAATATTCCTCTTACTAAAACAGACAGAATCGGTGATAAGTTTATTAAAGTTATACAATGTGGTACAATTAATGTACATACTGAATAAATTCTTTAATTTGTGTTTTTGTCTTATTATGTATGACAAATTGGTCCACACCTTTCAAAGTATCAACAAGTTCTTTTTGTTTCGTTTCACCAGTTTGGCTACTCAGTTGAATTTGAGTTGAACACACTCATTTTAAGTTATAATTACAAATAAATTTGTCAGAGAAAAGAAAATATATCTTAATTATCTTCAATAGTCTCAATCTTCATCGGTGGATTATATGAATGACATCCCATTAGAGTACTTTGATAGTTTATAGTTTTGTTTATTGAGGCAGCGACATAGTAATAAAACCTGAATCCCATTGATTAAACTGGACTGAAATATAAATGACTGTGTTTATTTTTCATGATATTCACAAGCTTAGGGGCTATACCTATTCTTTCTTCGCTCTTTAGCTGCAAATGATGGTAAATACGAAAATTTGTCAATACAGTGTCAGAAATTATATACTGCTGGTAGGTTTAGAGATTTACACAATCCTAATGGTATTTAAGAATCAGGAACATTCTCAAGCTCAGAAATTTGCTTTGGAAAATAAAAAGATTGTATTAAATATATTTCTAGGTTATGTTTATTTATTTCCCTTCTCTGACTGATGAACCCACAGAAATTTTTAGTGACTTTTTATAGCCTATTCGTTTTGAGATATTTCGTGCTCCTGAGTAACTCAAAAGCTCGAAATACGGCTTGCTATTGGTTGGGGACAGGTACTGGAACAGCTCAGGAGCTCGAAATAACTCAAAACGAATACAGTAATAGTAACTAGAAATAAAGCCTCGACTGGACTTTCATGGCTTGCTCCGATGACAATCATTTTGAAACGAACTATAGGCGATTCAAGTTGATCTCCAAGCCACCTTGCGGCAAAAATTGGAAACCGTGACATTAGGTCTCGAAGTATTTGGCGTATGGATGTTGTGGCAGAAATATTAGTATTTTAGTGGTTTGTATTAGTTATTTGTGTAGTTGGGATATTTTATTAGAGTAAAGATAAAACAACATAAGATGTATCATTCTTGAGTTTGGTGAATGTGAGAATAATTTTCTCCCTAATATTCAGGGATGACACAAAGTTTTCTTTTTTCACTCGCAATACTAAACTCTCGATGGTATCCAGCATTTTAAAAGAGTTCAGGCCAGTCATACTATTCAGTTTTTTGTCACTAATTATATTTTCACAAATTGTGCGAATTTTCCAAGTATTCACTTGAACGGCAACATCTTCATATTTAATTTCCGCCAAAGCACATAGAGCTTCAGCGGCCATCCATTCATCAGATGTTCTAGTAATTTCCTGAAATTTAAACTTTAGTATATGACCATCAGAATATTCCATTTCTTTACCTGTGCATGGACTTCATTTGCAGCTTCTTGTTCATCTTTCATTGATTCACAAGTGGTATTCAACTGAAAATTTTGCAAAAATGAATAATTTTGAATTGAACATTACATAATACAATATAAGCTTTTAATATATATATAAATTTAATTACAATTGGCTGTACAGCATCATATTTTTTTATCCTCCGTCTTTCCTTATTCACTCCGGTTTTATGAGAGCCCTTAGGAAGGTTTTTTGTTGGAATAGCATTCCTCTTCAGTCTATTACGTCTCAAATTCGACTTTTTGGGTCTGTTGTCCTCCACTGAATAGAAAATCACTGTATTATTCAAAGTTCTAACAACATTCTAACAACTCACCATGTAGACAGAAATCCGAATCTTCAAAATGTTTTGAACAGACTTTCATAGAACTTGAAATTGTCTTTCCACACTTCAAATTTTTTTCCCAAACTTTTCTGACATCGACTTTTTCAATAACACCATTTTTATTGTTTATTTCAACTGAACAAGTACCATGTTTGGGGAAAGAATGAAAGGACACGAGGTCCTTGTTGGCACGACTTTTGCATCCATAAACACAACAATATACTTTTGAATTAGACATTTCCGAACACAAATACAATGAAGACGAGAAAAATAAACTTTCAGTCGCTCAAAACTCACGAAAAAACTGGTAACACCAACTAATATCTAGTACATGCACTACGATGCCAAACTTCGAGACCTAATGTCACGGTTTCCAATTTTTGCCGCAAGGTGGCTTGGAGATCAACTTGAATCGCCTATACATGTAACCACAGCTCGCCAAAATTCGACTATTGAATTGACAGCGATTATAAGGCGTTTTCGGATACTTACTCGGGTTAACTCGATCCCTAACCTTGGCGTTCGTTTACCTACCCCGAACATCCAACCCGTGTTCGGAAAGTACGGGGTTATTAACTCGATCACTGACCCAGGTTGATTTATCGTAACCCTACTCGAGAGTAGGGTTCTGGAGGCACCGCATGCGCACTGCAGTTCAATTTTGTATTTGAAAAAAGCGGGAATAAGTCTTCTACTCCTTTCTAAATAATTTCATATATTCTATTCCCAAAAATTATGGAAAGAGAAGGCTCATTGTAAAATGAGTGGTTTCTTGAGCCGAGAAAATAATGTGCAACAACTTCTTCATAACTTCGTATGCAGATCTTTCTGCGTAAAAGCTGAAGCCTTATTTACTTCTTTAATATAGGTAGGTACTCGAAGATAACATTGAACAAGACCACCAGAGAAATATTTTACAGAAGTCAATAAATCCTGCAAAGCTAAAGGAAATAAGTGAATAAATTGGAACTGAAAAAATAAATTCTCTACTTCTCAAGCATAGGTAGTCAAAAATGTAATTAAACATGGAAGGGCACACGAGAAATTATAAGAAATATTCAACAGAAGCTCATAAATGCAAGCATATCTAGAGACAATCCGAGAATAGACTGGGATCGAAAAAATAAATTCATTAATTTGTTTGGTTATGTTATTGATACGACTGTCACTTCAAATCCTAAACCTGATGTGTTCGTAAACACTGAACCCGGGTCCGAGACCCGAGTAGATCCGTCACGTGACTCGATGGATCGAGTTAGTAACCCTGAGTAAGTTTCCGAAAACGCCTATAGACAAGCGTATGCATAGAAATATATACATAACATAATGTATATATTTCTATGAGCGTATGTCTGTGGGGTGGCTGACAGATTTGACATTTTGACAATTTAGCAGAGATTCCTGTGCAGCCATTTTCATTGTTTGAGTTCGAGAAATGATTGAAATTTGAAATGAATGTTTTATTGCAAATAGCGAAAGTGATTAATGATTTTGGGTAAAATAAAGTGTTGTGATTCAAGTTATTATTTATGTTTCTGCAGGGATCTTGTAAGATAAGATGCATTTTCTTTCCAGCAGGTATGTTTTTCTTTGTTTTCAGTATCAAGTTGAAAATCGATTTTTTGCAATATACAGAGACTTGTCTGCAATATATTCGTTTTATTCAAATATTTAACTGATAATTCTGAAATTAATTTTGTGAAAACAACAATTGGCAAGTAATGTAGTCTGAAAAGATAGATTCAATAATAATGAACTAATATACATATATATTTAACTTTTCATATTGTGAAACTTAATAATTGAATGATACTTTTTGCTCTTTTCAGTAAGAAGTGTTACTGCCTGCCCCGATCCAGGTTTTGAATGTTCCGACTGCAGATCTTTCTTACCCTCCTCAGTTGAAGCTGTGTTATTGTGAAGTGAAAATAGTGATCATAATAGGTACATAACTGTGGAATAATGGACAATTCAAATATCCTTATCTATAATTTTCTGTTTTATTGAACCCCGTAGGTTTTTAAAAAATCAAATTGATTTCATTTTATTTGGAAAACTGATCCGAATCGTAAGAATTCACATTTGCTGCAATTATAAATCGCTCACAGTGTTATTGTGAAGTGAAACTAGTTAACTTATGTGAACAATAATGACCGTTTAACTTTTTCGAATATCTTTTATAATCTCATTCAAGATAATTTTATCATTTGTTGAAAATCAAATCACTGAAATTGTAAGACCACTCACTCTGAGTAGGTTCCACTGACAGTAGGTTCCACTTGGCGATCACAACGCCCAAAACGCCTCATGTTTACATTCCGCTGAACGACCGCAACGCTCACGCGAGTGTTTGTGACGTCATTGATGACGTCATCAATTTCGCCCGCAGAGGCCCACGGAGACCCACGTCAGGACGGTGGTCGACGTGAGCGTTTAGGGAGAACTGTCATCCGTTCCTCTTTAGAGGTTAACAAAATCAAAACACATGCAAACCGTCAAAAACGTCCGCGGACTTGTGACAAGCTAGTGGAACGGGAACGAGCGTGAGCGTGGTCGTTGTGATCGCTTAGAGTAGAATTGATGACGTCATCAATGACGTCACAAACACTCGCGTGAGCGTTGCGGTCGTTCAGCGGAATGTAAACATGAGGCGTTTTGGGCGTTGTGATCGCCAAGTGGAACCTACTCTCTGTGTGGGTGATTATAAGAATTCGTTCTTTTTTAATCATGCATGGTCTTTGGTTTGTTTGAAACTGTAAAAATAATATAAATAAAGTTATTATTATTAAAAACTGTATTAGTTTCAATAAATATTTTTCCTGTTCCGAATTTTTTAAAAAGAGATGATGTTGTTTCTCTCTCTCTCTCATTTTCGAGGAATGCTGAACACAGAATATCATTAAATAACCAATCAACCACAAAATAGTAGTTGACAAGCTTCGAAATCCGGACAGCGGACACCCCCTAGACATTCAAATGGAATCGTCTCCACCCGGCTCCAATATGGCGGCTATATTGGAGTTTCTGTGGTTTAAATGTCATCCGTGTTGCCAGGATTTAGTAGGCAGTAATAGCCTATTCGTTTTGAGATATTTCGTGCTCCTGAGTAACTCAAAAGCTCGAAATACGGCTTGCCATTGGCTGCGCACAAGCACTGGAACAGCTCAGGAGCACGAAACTCCTCAAAAAGAATACAGTATAAGATGTCTAAAATAATGGTGTATGCACTTGTCACTTTTTGAATGGAATGACATTCAACCAATTTGGAAATTTCGGGTTTCTTTCGGATAACGCCGCAGCGCCGCAATGGCGCTGTTGTCAATTTTTCGTTGACAGATTTAATCATTTTGGATAGACACATAGATAAATAAACTCTCTAGATGCCCAACTAGCCGATATTTTTGGTTTCATATATTTAGTTCGAGCGACCGTCCGCTAGAGTATAAATTTTAAGGTTTTCTGTCATTTGAAAAGTCATCTTGGTTATATTTTTATAAACATGGCCGTAGAAAGATAAACATGAAAGTTTTGAACTGGTTTTTTGTGAATGTCTGCGCCGAAAAGTTGATAAATTGAACAAAATTCTCGAAATCATTACTTAGAGTTCGTTTCTTGAACGAATAAGTTGTGTACAATTCCAGCCTCAGAGTAAGAAATAAACATTTAATATTTTCAACATGGGCCTTAAGGTGTGTTCTTTTATTCACCGATGGATTCACCCGGATGGAAACCAGATGAAATGTCAGATGGCTCATCAGATGTCGAATAAAGCCGGGTTCTCAGAGCTTCGACGTGTAGCTCGCGACACTTATTCCAACCAATCAGAGAATATAAACACAGTGTTTATATTCTCTGATTGGTTGGAATAAGTGTCGCGAGCTACACGTCGAAGCTCTGAGAACCCGGCTTAAAAGAACGAGTTGATAGTTATCTGCTGTTTAGTTGAGTCGTGACAGATAACATTGACGTTTCTGCCATACAAATTTACCCCCTCCACTTGATTCATCAGGAAACATCGGTGAGTAAACTAACGAAGACTACATTAAATGGAGCGGATTTTGAACCAATCAGAGAGCAGTAGGGATTTTCAAATTTGACAGACGAAATCTGTTTACATTTTCGTCAGATGTCAGCTTGACTTTTGAAAACATTACGGTTTTTACCTATTTTAAACGTTATTTAGAGCGTGAAATAATGGGATTCTCAATTAAAACTCAAGAAAGAGGAGATTGTTGTACGCATTTCCGTTAGATTACCGAAATTATATCATTTTCGATGTTGATATGAAAATAAGCAATGACTTTGCTACTAAGAGGTAAACTTGATCCCTAATTTTCATTATTGAGAATCCCTTTGACTATTGATATTATTTCAGGTTTCATCTTATTCGGCAAGCCAGGGAAAATGTGCCATCAATTAAGAGCCTGAACAATGACTCTCACGATGAAAAGAACATGCACACGAATCAATTGATATTTTCTAACGGTCTACATAACATAGACTTCATTCAGCATCTATTATTATAATCGTTTTAATTTTATCTTGCATTTTTCAGTTAGTTTAAAAAAAATCAAGATCAAATGAAGTTTCTCTACGACAGAACTACTTATTATAGGTACCAGAAGAATATTATGCCATGAATTGTGATCCATATTTCCTCCTGTTTTATTATGATTCCAACAATAATTACTAGTTTTGTCCTATATCAGTTTACGCTGTTTTATTTTCTATTTGTTTCAGTGAAGTCCTTCAGCATTTTTTTTTTATTATAATAGAAGTTACAAGCAATCAGAATGTGCAATAGTACCTTTGATCATATTCAGAAATTTTTCACTAATTAAACACATATTGTACTTCCCAACATTAATATTTTCAATAATCGAGAGCACTAAAAGATTATACCATACAAAGAATTATTGTTTACAATTGAATTATACAAAAATCATGTTTGACTAATGAAAGCATGGTTAGTAACTTAGTATCGAACTGAAGTTTCATGTTAAACGCAGACTCAGAATCAGGTTTAAACAATTTACACTTTTTTGAAACAATTATGCTCAACTTATTCGCTGTGGGTTGAAATGAAAATATTGTTAGCGATTTCAATCCTCTTTCCGAAAAGAACATCAAAATATCTGGTACCTGTTCATCAAGATCCCAGGCCAAAATTAATAAAAGCATTGATCAGGCACTAAAGGTAATCATTCATCAAATCTTTCAATATGAATAATTGATTTCCAATATTCCTGTTCAGTTGTGAGAGTGCACATAATTGAAATACCTACATATAAGTAAAGGACAAGAAAGTGAATTTGAAAAGTGATACGGTTCTTTCTTTTTGAATAAATATCAGATAGTGGTTCAAATAATGTGTTTTATTCTTCGTTTAGATACATCAGTTTTCTCGTTCATTCACTTCAATTAAGCCTGATAGAAATTTTATGCAGTAACACCTTCAACCGTTCACTTATTTATGAAAATAGAACTTTATGTGCTTAATTACATTCATAGTCTCTGCTAACATTATACCCAATTCAGTAAAAATTAACCACAAACAAATCTATCATCGAAACTTATTCATTTATCTTGTAAGATCAGCACATGATTAGATATCACAAGTTAACTACTAACTAAATACTTGTATTCTGGGCAAAGAGTAAGAATCAAGTTAATTCAATTTACACTAGATTATACTTTTACACATACTGAAAAAAAACTTGACATATCAAATGCTTCTTATAATAACACAACGATTTATTCACATCCAACTTGAATAACGATAAGATTGACCGAGTCAAATGACCATTGACCGAAGTTCTTCAGCCCTCATCGAACTTTTTTCTCTATTTGTGAGTCATGTAGATATAAGTCCATCAATTGAATTTTGTCTTGATACATTGATTTCTCTCCTTCTTTATTGATAATTGGAATATAAGAATACATTTTCAAACCAATTTGATGGCTCAAACAAGTTTCAAAGTACATCGTTCCATTATATTCGTATTGATGGCACATTTTTCCTGGCATACTGGACAAATAAGATGAAATCTGAAAATCAAATGAATACTTGAAAATACTATCAATAATGGATATTAGGGATAAAGTTACCTTCGAACAGTAAAGTCATCATTGCCCAATTTCATTATTTTCATACCATCATCGAAAATGAAATAATTCCAGCTAACACAAATGCGTACAACAATCTCCTCTTACTTGAGTTATAATTGAGAATCCCATAAATTCAAGCTCCAAAATCCAAATAACGTTTAAAATAAGTAAAATCCGGAATGTTGTCAAATGTCAAGATGACATCTGACGAAAATGTAAACAGATTTCGTCTGTCAAATTTAAAAATCCCTACTGCTCTCTGATTGGTTCAAAATCCGCTCCTTTTAATGTAGTCTCCACACCCTCAAGCCGGGTTTCACAAAACTCCAATCAGCTTGATTAAGATGTCTAAATAGTGGTGATGCACTGATTAGATTTTGTTTCGCGATTTTGGAAATTGGGGTTTGTTTGTTCAAAATGTCTACAGGTGGCGTAACGTGGCGTTGCAACAATCTTTGACAGATTCTTGATAGTTTGTCAAATATATCTGGTGAACGAATTGTGTCAGTAGTGTTAAAAGTGATTTCTATTACTATATATTTGCGAAAGGAATAATAATTCATTTCGCTGTATTTTGTGTGGACAATCAATAATCTGGACAAAAATATCCGTATTTTTCGAGTTCCAAAGGTAAGCTATATAGAGGTAATTTCGAGCAAGGAATTAATTGATTTACCATTCTATCTAATATAATGAATCACATATTATTCATTGAATCGATTCTTGATAACAAATGAACTCCTCTTCGGAAATACTTTTTTCAATCTTCATCTATTAAAAGGAGGTGAACATAATAATATAATATACAGGGTGTTTGGTAGCTGGGTGCAAACCTTTAAGGGGGTGATACACTAGCCCGTGTAGAACATATTCATACAAACATTTTTATTTTCTAGCCCGTTTTTGATTTTTAGTACAAAAACCCAAAATTGGTCAATTAAATGCTAATAACTTCTAATCTTAACAGAAATGTCCGGTTTTTTTCATTCATTTTAGTAGTCTTATGTGTCCCCAATCGTACTAAAGTAGTTTGAAGCACCATTGTATCCAAAAAAGTTATGTACAGAGCATTTAATCTTTACAAAAAAAGAAAGAAAATAAGAAATCTGACCTTTGATGCCAATTAAAAAAATAAATAAAATACATACAGGTGTTCAGACACTTTCAAAAACATGCGTAGTTATTGCTCTTTTCGTTTGAGGTATCATTTATCTAGCTAAGTCCTAAACTTTTTTAATTAGGGTACCTGAACCAGTTAAAGGTCGTAAATATGGATTTTTTTGGAATTAAAGAAAAAAATGTTTTGTACTGTAAAAATTTATTGTTGGTGTTCAAAATGTCCTCCACCATTGCGTATACACTTTCTACAACGATTTCGTACTTCAGTTGTGGTTACTTTCATTTGCATTTCCTGTTTCATAATTTCAAACGCTGCCTCTATTCGGTGAACTAATTCTTCTCTCGTGGTGATTTCTGCTTTTTATACGAGTTCTTTCGCCCGACCCCACACAAAAAAATCCAACGGAGTTAGGTCGGGCGATCTGGCAGGCCAGGGCACATTGCAGCACATTGGGCTGTAGGCGTCCGCGAACACCTGAACCGCTGTTTTCCTGGCACTGGATCGGGAGAGACGGACCCATCCCCTGGCCTGCCAGATCGCCCGACCTGACTCCGTTGGATTTTTTTTGTGTGGGGTCGGGCGAAAGAACTCGTTTACAAACAGAAATCACCACGAGAGAAGAATTACTTCACCGAATAGAGGCAGCGTTTGAAATTATGAAACAGGAAATGCAAATGAAAGTAACCACAACTGAAGTACGAAATCGTTGTAGAAAGTGTATACGCAATGGTGGAGGACATTTTAAACACCAACAATAAATTTTTACAGTACAAAACATTTTTTTCTTTAATTCCAAAAAAATCCATATTTACGACCTTTAACTGGTTCAGGTACCCTAATTAAAAAAGTTTAGGACTTATGCTCAGTTGCAGGAACGTCCATTAAAATTTAAAGGTCCATTAAACCCTTAATCCTCCATTAGTTCCTTGTAATAATGGAGGATTAAGAGTTTAATGGACCTTTAAATTTTAATGGACGTTCCTGCAACTGACACTTAGCTAGATAAATGATACCTCAAACGAAAGAGCAATAACTACGCATGTTTTTAAAAGTGTCTGAACACCTGTATGTATTTTATTTATTTTTTTAATTGGCATCAAAGGTCAGATTTTTTATTTTCTTTCTTTTTTCGTAAAGTTTAAATGCTCTGTACATAACATTTTTGGATACAATGGTGCTTCAAACTACTTTACTACGATTGGGGACACATAAGACTACTAAAATAAATGAAAAAACCGGACATTTCTGTTAAGATTAGAAGTTATTAGCATTTCATTGACCAATTTTGGGTTTTTGTACTAAAAATCGTAAAAGTTCCCTTAAAAATCAAAAACGCGCTAGAAAATAAAAATGTTTGTATGAATATGTTCTACATGGGCTAGTGTATCACCCTCTTAAAGGTTTGCACCCAGCTACCAACCACCCTGTATAAAAGTTATCATGATCACAACAGTAATCAAACGCATCCTATGTAAATGTATCAGCTCGCACATATTTGTCGCAATCTGTTCAGCATGAATATCGTTATTATACATAGCTCATAATTGGTTCACAGCCTCACTTTGGTTGAAAACTCGTGGATAAGAAGAAATCATATACATAAATGAAAAAATTAGAGTTAAAGAACATACCTTCAGATGTTAAATGTCCATTCATTATTATTTTTAGGACGATAATCTCGTCAACAGTGGGTTGATACTCTTGGAAAATATATCCGTCCCTCATCTTTATTTGTTCAGCCCATTTCGATAAGGATAGCATGAGCATAAAAAATCTCCTCAAGAACGCAATACCATTATGCACATAAGAATTTTTCACAATTAATTTAATAATTATATACCATAGTTTTTCCTCATAGACTGTAAAGACTTTCTTTTAGTACAAGTTGTTTCTACTAATCACTATGGAATGTTCGTTGTAGTTTACATAACTTTATGCATTATGAAAATATTCTTTTGTGAAGATAATGACAACTGTATAGATTTTCTTTATTTGATGTCCTATGGAGTATTTGCATACTTTGTATTTTTCTTCAGAAACACATTGTGAAAACTAGTTATGAATGTTATTTTTTTTACTGTTATAGTACTAGTTCAATTTTGTTCAACAAGCAGCCAGCGTTGTTTTCTTCTCAAAGTGTAACAGCAATATCTCAATTATGATGAATAAGTTACTGCTTCATGAATAATATATACATACTTGTATGCACTTTAGGGAATAAATGTATACTTTTAATCTCTCTAGGATTAAGAGTAGATAAATACAATGCATCACATTACCTATGAATGTCCGACTAGAATTTTCTGGCACAACTTCTGACTTTTTGCTGCAACAGCATGTGAGCTGTGATGCTACACATAATTTTGTCTGTACACTGTCTTGTTTTTTTACAATGTTTGTATATTTTTCTTGTGATTTGTGCATTAACTCTGTGGATGTTTTGTATACGCCATAAGCTAAATAAATAGTAGATAATACATATTTCTTGGGATTTGTTGAAGTAGATGGCTATAGATTTTCTGCGGCTTCTTAATTGGGATTCTCTTTTTTACCACGGAATCGATAAAAGAGAAATCAGCTATAGGTACAAGATTTCTATGTTTTCAGTGTCCAAAGTGCATAAACTAATGTAATAAACCTCGGGGCTGAAATTATTCTAATCTTCTGAGAATGTACAAATTTTTCGCTTCGGGATTAAAAGTGCCACTTTAGACCCTGTTATATAGATAGATAGATGTTTTTTTGGAAAACCTCATACAAAACAAATAACACAAAATTTTAAATAGAATATATTATCATTGAATCTTTCACATATACCTTTATTGTCATAAATAAATCGAAGGTAATTTTAAATAATCAAGTCCCATAAAAAATTAAACAAGATAATAATTCAAAGAACACAACATAAAAAGGCACCCATTCTTATCAGTAGGAAACATATTATTTCTATTTTTACATTAAGTTTCCTATGCCCAATTTTGTTTCTTCTATTTGTTCATCTTTGACGAGACATTTTGAATTAAAAAATACATAGATACTTAATATTTCAAATTTTCAGGTATATTCATTTATTGTTATAAAGGCTGAGCCAATTTACAATTATTACTATAAGATTTTCAAACCACAAAGTATTGTAGCTGCTAAAAATATTCTGAAATATTTCTTCTTTATATTGTGAATATGTTCAATTGAAATTGCTGATGAAATATATGAAAAAAATTATTTTGATTTCTTTAAGTTCCAGTGATGAACCTCCTGTCCCCTATATCCCGTCCCCCATCTCCCTCAAAAAAATGAAAATTTTTTTGTTTTGATTAGAATAATATTGTAACAATTAATCCTCCCCCTAACTGGAGTATACATAAATTGGAGAGACATATTTTTCGCTTCGGGATTAAAAGTGCCACTTTAGACCCTGTTATATAGATAGATAGATGTTTATTTGGAAAACCTCATACAAAACAAAATAACACAAAATTTTAATATAATATATTATCATTGAATCTTTCACATATACCTTTATTGTCATAAATAAATCGAAGGTAATTTTAAATAATCAAGTCCCATAAAAAATATAAACAAGATAATAATTCAAAGAACACAACATAAAAAGGCACCCATTCTTATCAGTAGGAACATATTATTTCTATTTTTACATTAAGTTTCCTATGCCCAAATTTTGTTTTCTATTTGTTCATCTTTGACGAGACATTTTTGAATTAAAAAATACATAGATATACTTAATATTTCAAATTTTCAGGTATATTCATTTATTGTTATAAAGGGCTGAGCCAATTTACAATTATTACTATAAGATTTTCAAACCACAAAGTATTGTAGCTGCTAAAAATATTCTGAAATATTTCTTCTTTATATTGTGAATATGTTCAATTGAAATTGCTGATGAAATATATGAAAAAAATTATTTTGATTTCTTTAAGTTCCAGTGATGAACCTCCTGTCCCCTATATCCCGTCCCCCATCTCCCATCAAAAAAATGAAAATTTTTTTGTTTTGATTAAGAATAATATTGTAACAATTAATCCTCCCCCTAACTGGAGTATACATAATTGGAGAGACATATTATTTTCTCCAAAATAACTCTCAAAAAGTATGCTCCGTTCAGTGCAAATACTGTTTAATTTTTATAACAGCTGGTGCAAATGAATGTAGTGCTCGCACTTATTTCAAATACCGATTGAGGAGCAGGCGAAGAAAAATGTGTAGTCACGATCCACGATCAATAACACAAAAATTTGAGATAAAAAATGAAAAATTAAACTCTGTTATTGAAAGACTAAAGAAGGAAAAAGCCGAGATACAAAATTTGGGTTTTTTAATAAAAGATTTATCTGTCGCTCAGCAGAATATGGTAACTGCGTGTTACAACTCGAGCCAGTGTAAAAAGAACGGGGTTCGTTACCTCTTGACTGGGTGTATTCTTGTATTTAATGAAAATCAAGAGCACAAAATTATATAATCATATAAGAAAAATAATATTCTTCCATGCCAGTTCCAAGCACTTTCAAGGTAAATAAGGCCAGTGATAATTGTATCAGAAGTCATGATGATAAAAACATTGTTCTTTCTTTAGATATATAAAAATATTGAAAAACAGTCTGGAGATCATGCTTTGGGTATTATGTTTCAACCATTTGCAGGCCATGGTCTCCAAGCATTGGCTTGTTTTTCTAAGTGGGGGTGATATTTCGGGCGATATTTTATCCAATTGATGCTTGATGCGTTATTTTATGTGAAAATGCTGGTCTTTATATTGACGCTATAAGTGAAGGGCAACATGGAACAGAGAATGTGGAAGCACTTGAATATTGAGAACACCAATGAGCCATGGTGTGACCACCCCATGGATGATTCACGGAAATTAAGAATGTGCTCAGTCTTTCCACACCTAATCAAGTGCTTAAGGAATAATTTGGACAATAAAAAATGATTCAGGGTACACCTCAGTATAAAATTAGTTGATCCAAAATTACTCGAGTCGAGTCGAGTATTTCAGATTCCAGAGGATTATTAACATTTTCCTCTGAAAATTTAATACATTTTTTGCATGAAATAGAAGCAAATATAACAGACATATTTGAGAAAGATCTCAATCGAAACTGCCTTTTAGAAGTTTTGAGAATATTGCGTCAAAATATACTGTGGGAAAATATTCCGTGATAATATTCTGTTGATGATATGTATACAACATAAAACATACATAATATAACATACAACATTAAATATAAACATAGAACATAAAACATAAAGTTGAAGCTTACTCGAGTCCAAGTATTTCAGATTCCAGAAGGTTGGGTCGAATTACAACATTTACAAAATTTAGTTGAATATGAGTCTACAAAAATGTTTAGAATGGCATTCAATTAACCCCAAGTCGTGTATTTCCAAAGTATGGAGAAAAATGAATACAAGATTAGCATTTCAGGTAAAATAAAAAAAAAAATATTTTTTTTGTCACCAGGAATTAACGAAAATATAATTTGGATTCATTTTCTAGTTATTCAGCAATACAACTGCTGAAGCTTTAGAAAGATGTTATGTTTTTGAGAGATGGTACGGGATGTTACAGAATGTAACAACATACAACATAGAATGGGATGAATTGTATACAACATAAAACATACATAATATAGCATACAACATAAAACATTAAATATAAAACATAGAACATAAAACATATGATGAAATCTCTTATTGAAATCGGGGTCCTGAAAGGAAAAAGTTAATTTTTGATCTTGAAATAGAGGGAAATTTTTCAGAGCATGAAGAAGAATTTTTGGAGGTGGAAGAAGCATTTGCTTATTTTGTGGATATGTGGCCAAAAAACTAAAAAATTATACAGATTGTCAGGGATGGATGCACACAATTATTGGGATGGAAAATGAAAAATTTAATTTGTTCATTTAAAATAAGAGTAGAGGATTTTTAAACATTTTCCTCTAAAAATTTAATAATTTTTTGCACGAAATAGAAGCAAATATTACAGACATATTTGAGAAAGATCTCAATTGAAACTGCCTTTTAGAAGTTTTGAGAATATTCCGTGATAATATACTGTGGGAAAATATTCCGTGATAATATTCTGTTGATGATATGTATACAACATAAAACATACATAATATAACATACAACATAAAAATTAAACATAAAACATACAACATAGAACATAAAACATAAAAGTTGAAGCTTTGGAAATTCATTGACAAATATTGAATGACACGCATTTGCAGAGGATAAAAAAGATGCTCGTTCACTAACTTCGCTGCAGAGAAGTGTGTGTATTTACCGTGAGAAATCACGAGAGATGAAAACCTACGTATGTAGGTAGTGTTAAGAGACCAGACAAAAACATAAAATAATTGATATCTTTGGAAATTAAGTTCGTTAATGATTTACAGGAACTGGAAAGTTTTTTAGTATATTTAGATTTGTGGAAGCAGATTTCCCACCAAACTTCTTCATGTCCAAATCAACCCATTAGGGATTTCAAGCGACAATATCTTGCACCCTAGATGTATCAAGATATTTGACTAAAATAGGCTTCAAGTATCTAATGACTTCGAAGCTAAACCAAGACCATTTGGAGGTGATTTTTATTTATTTTTTTAATGCTTCTCTGCAATTATTATAATTTTCAGCATTTTTTTGGAATGATGCGGGCTGCTGGAGGATGCAATAGCCATTCCCAATCAATACAGGTTGGACAAATATTTCGCCTCATGTCGCTGTACTCCCTCATAAAACCACCTAGGGGGAGCAACATAACAGGAGGAGATATGATGAAATCTATTCTTGAAATCGGGGACCTGAAAGAAAAAAGGAAAAAGTTAATTTTTGATCTTGAAACAGAGGGAAATTTTCAGAGCATGAAGAAGAATTTTTGGAGGTGGAAGAAGCATTTGCTTATTTTTGAGGATATGTGGCCAAAAAAACTAAAAAATTATACAGATTGTCAGGGATGTATGCACACAATTATTGGAATGGGAAATGAAAAATTTAATTTGTTCATTAAAAATAAGTAGAGGATTTTGAACATTTCCCTCTAAAAATTTGATAGAAATAGAAGCAAATATTACAGACATATTTGGGAAAGATCTCAATCCAAACTGAAGTCTATCATTTTTTGTCCTAAGAGTGTTGTAGCTTGCAATGAGCATAGAAATGCCATATCAAAATATGCACTAAATGCTTACTTGACATCAAGAATGAGCATTTCTTGTAGAAAAGAGCATAATGAAAGGGCAGAACAAAATAAATTGAAACATTATGCAAAATTGGCGAAATTGTATTGAACCACACGCAAATAAAATGATAACTAAGGAAGGTAAATGAGGGAATTAAAGGTCAGAGAGCCAGGTCCTCTCTTAACAAGTACATCTCATCAGCAAAACTACCTAGTGATGCTACAATTCAAAAAGTAAGCATTCTGAGGAGCTTTGACAGGATGCTATGATACATCAAGCAAAATTTCAAATATGTAACATTAGATAATACACAAATGGTTCAAAAAACACGATAAGGGCTGTTGCTGGAATATACGGAGCAAGCACCAAGTGTACAATATCTCTGGGCTTCTACTCAAGTGTTCTTTAGGCAGAAATACTTGCAATCGAAAGATGTGCAGATAGAAACCTGGAAAGAAACAATCAAGGGTGTGACATAGTGATCCATTCTGATAGTCGAGCTTCTATCAAAGCACTGAACTCCTATGTCATCGGCCCAAAGTTGATGGTGGAGTGCCAAATGAAACTCAATGAAGGAGGCAGTAGGGAGTCTGGGTTCAAAAAAAATGAAGAGGCTAACACACAACACACTAACCAGAAAGAGAGCACAAACGCCACTTACCGGTCCAGAACCTTTCAGTGGTATAGGAAATGCATCTTTAAGAGTTTTTGGAAAAGGAAGAAACTAAAAGAGAATCATTCTGGAGACATTCTCCAGGAATCAATCATTCCAAAAAGTTCCTGCGGGTTTTTGAACTGAAAGAACCAATAAGTCCTTGGATCTTGGTTAAAATGAGCTAAGCTTCCTCACAGAACATTGTCGTCTTAGGAAATAAATGATGAATCTGCAAACTGGTGACCTTACATCAATAATAGATATAGGAATTGGTGATGAAAATGCCAAAATTAAAGGAATTAAACTTCCATCTTTTTTGATGTTCACTTTTCCCAATGGCATTAAGACAATCGTGAAATCCATTAAAACCAAAACAATGACATACTGTATGTTTACCTCAATTAAGAATAAAACTGCATGTCATTGTTTTAGTTTCAATGAATTTCAAGATTGTTTTAATGACATTGGACAAAGTGAATACATCCATGCATTGAGGATGAAAATATGAATTTTTCGAAACGTAGGAAAGGATGAAAGTTTAATTTCTTAAATTTGGCCTTTTCACCACCAATTCCTATATCTAATACGATGAGAATGGAATAATCAGAAACTGATGAGTATAGATTCTGTGGGAAACAGGAAACTCGTCTTAACCTGGTTACAGAATGCATTGCCATAGCAAGACTGCGTGATGAAAATTGTGAACAAGAAAATTATAAAAGGAATGAGGATTTACCTTCCTTGAATGCCTCTCAGATACTGGAGACCACCCTCTGGAGCTGGAGTGCGAGAACATGATGAGGAACATTATAGACTTTGAAGTCGCAGTGGAATGTACCCATGTTACCAAACTACAAGAATAACATCATCTGTGGCCATTTGCTATTCATACTGCTGTTCATTTAACACAAATAATGTCATTGTTTTTTAACATCCTGTAAAATGTGAAATTTTTAGCTTAGAAATTTCTGCATTTATACTATTATGCCTGGTAAATACCAAGTACTTATTTCCTAAGGATCTCCAATGTTTAGACAATATTATTATTATTAGACATAATTTGGAATCAGGGAATATGTCGTATTAGATTAAAAAACAAAACAATTATTTTCATTTGGTCGGGCACATAACAAGAAATTTTGCAGAATTAAACAAAAACCCTTTATACATTATCAGACAAAAATCGATTAAGTTTTCACTCAAAATTTACAGATTTTATGCTATTTATATAAAGATTACATTTTATTCCTCCATTAAATCAAAATTCTATTGAATTGTTTTCATATTTAAGAATTGCAGTTCCATAATTAGATTTTTATTTCTAGGAATTTGAGAATGTTATCATTAGAACTGATTACGTATAAATATTGAATAAACCAGAGAGAATTTCAGACATATTTTTTGTTTCATTATGAACTCAAATTTAAGAAAAAGGAGTTTGAGCATGCGATAAGAGTTTTCTTGAATTTACGTTGAATTAAAGCAGAGGTGATTATATGAAACGGTTATTTTCTTTATGAAAATATATATGCAGTTTAAATAATTCTTTTTGTAATTTTTTGAGATTGAAATGAAATTTGTACGTGCAAGGACATAGTTTTCTTGAAGCCCTCACATCTACTTGAGTTCATTAGAACTTTGGAGCTTAAGGGCGAGCTGTAGACGGAAGAGTGTCAAGAACAGCTCTGGCCTCTGATGGGGGCATAATAGACCTTGAGGTCGCAGTGAACTTCAAACCCCTTTTAAACTGTCAAATAAGTTTGAAATCTTAGAAATAAACTTAATTCAGTTACCTACCTAAAATCTCAAAAAAGACATTTTCACTATCTTTTGATGGAACACCACTGTACCAACTGAATTCCAGCAGAGACTGTTTTTCAACCTAATTTTACATCATAGTTACAAATGAAACTACAATATAAAATGCTGGTATTTGCTTTTCATTCATCTACATTTATAGTCGTAAATAGCAATCTTTTAATTATTTGAAACTAAACCATATTTCAACTGAGCACGCCGTTTCTTGCAGATAACCAAAATTATTCGTTGGACAGGATGCACTGCAAATTATAAAACAGATGTTATACAAGCAATCAGATAATTTAAATTTACCTACCTTTGCTATAGGTATCCATAAATTAGGGAAATTATAAATTATGAACCCTTTACTGAAATCCTATATTTTACTCAAAATGTGGCCAGGTCATTTATAAGAAATAATCAACAGAAGCCAATAAATGCAAGCACAGCTAGGGACAATCCGAGAATAGACTGGGATCGAAAAAATAAATTCATAAATTTGTTTGGTTATGTTATTGATACGACTGTCACTTCAAATCCTAAACCTGATGTGTTCGTATACACAGAACCCGGGTCCGTGACCCGAGTAGATCCGTCACGTGACCCGATGGATCGAGTCAGTAACTCTGAGTAAGTTTCCGAAAAGGCCTATTTGTAGCCTATTCGTTTTGAAGTATTTCGTGCTCCTGAGTAACTCAAAAGCTCAAAATACGGCTTGCCATTGGCTGCGCACAAGCGCTGGAACAGCTCAGGAGCTCGAAACTCTTCAAAACGAATACCATATTCAGGGCTATTCACTAAGCAAAGTTGTTAAGGATAGCCACTGAAAATAGTCGTTATGTTCAAGGTCAGTTGCTAAGTGCTAAATTGGTATTCACTATTTGAGAAAGTCGCTATGGAAGTTGCTAACTATAAAACTAGTGGCTATAAAGAGTGGTTCACTGGCAACTGCTTCAGAGGTGTTGTTAACGATAACTACTTGCGTTCATTGACAAAAAATGACTCTTTTTATAGATGCAGAGCGTAATACTCTAGAAGCAGCATATACAGAGTGTCATAAAACGAACAGAAATATTATAAAAAGGACGTTTGGTGTTCTTAAAAGTCGCTTCAAATGTTAACTGAAACAGAGTACTGCATTTTACAGGATGTTCATAAATTGAACGTAGGAACGAAAAGGGGAGATTCGAGTAATTTCAAGAAAAAAAGTCCTACAGCCATGGGGTCGCAAACGTTTCGTTTTCAAGATACAGGGTGTTGAAGTTTTACTCAATAACTGACTAAAAAAGTAGTACGCTACTGAGATATTTTAAACTATCAAATTTTTTCAATTCTTCGTTCACTTTAAGACAAAAAACTATCTTTTTTTTTCGTATGGGCGCCATTTTATGTAAAAAGTAAAACATTCCAGACTATTCAAATGCAAGAAAATGATACTATTTTAACATCAGAAAGCAAAACAAGAAAAACTTCCAGAGTTGATCATTTCAGATGATATTCTTAACATAGCTACTAGAATTTTTATGAATATATTTTTTCTTTGTTTCTTTGTTGAATGTTATGGAAAATATGTTAGGTTAGGTTAGTTCTATAAATTACTCTACATAATCAAAAAACCCAATAAATAAAATATGATACAAAGAACCCACATTTACAATAACAGAATACAGAAATATTAATAAAGCCTGATCAGAAGTGGACATTTATTAAAATGCATCTACAACAACTGATATAAAATTTTTCTGAATTTTTAATCGCTGAAACTTCTAAATTCAACAGAAATTTACATTAACCTCTATTTTTTGACATTGACAATCAACAAGAACTGTCAAAGAAACGGACATTAGAACTATTTTGCGACGCTGCCACGTCTATTTTCACGAAGGTTGCTATCTAGTTGTTACGATAACAACAGTTGCCAACGGTTTATTAGAGAATACTGAAAGTGGTTACTGATAACCACTGGTGGTTATCGAAGGTTGTTATCAGAGTTGCTATTGTTAACAACTGCGATAACCACTCAAGTTAGTGAATAGCCCTGATTGTTTGAAAAAAGACTTTGATACATGTTACAAATAATGTTTTATCTCCATCACAGAACCATTCTCGAAGTCCAGCCGTTTGTCTATCCATAGATAAATAAACTCTCTAGATGCCCAACGCACGTACTAAGAGGTGGTTTCACGATCATCAGAGACACCAAGCGGACGGTCGCTTGAACTACTGGTGATACGGAGGGGATATGGCGGGAATTTGTCGGGATTCAAATAATATCGTAACGCTTTCATCCTGGATTAGTCGATTAAAAATTGTTTATTGTCAAATCCAATTTGCTTATTATCATTCACTTGAATTTTAAGCTGAATGATAATAAGCCAATTGGACATGACCATAAACATTTTTTATTCGACTTAACTCAGGAACAATTTTATTAGCTAAGAGATATTTAGTTCATCTTGAATTTATTTAGAGGCAGAAATATGAAAAATTATTCAACGAAATATAATATATTATGAGAATAATTGCAGTAGGAAAAATACATAAATAATATACAATACAAATTGAAAAGGAAAAATTACATAACAAAAGAAATGTGTACAGTAATATCTTATGAAAGACTTGAAAAAATTAAATTGAAATTTACAACTGAAGGTATTTGTAAATATAAATACAGATAAACTTAATATATTCATCAGATTTGATCAAAATATTAGAACAGGCTATAGTCAACAAGAGTGCATTTTTCAACAATATTTGAGGCAGTAATGGTAATAGAAAAAAATATGTACGTATACGTAAACATCAATGAACTGATATTATATTATGTATTACTCACAAAAAAGACTTCTTTACATTAACCTATTATTATTATGAACTAAATCAATATTGCGATGAAATTTGCATCAGAAAAAAAATAAACATTAATTATTTCAGTACTCACATAGTTCAAGGGAAATTTCAACATTACTTTCTAAAGCTCTGGCTTTGGAGGATGTTCCTGCTGGTGTTTCTTCAGCTGAAGTGAAAGAATAATCATAATAATCAAATATATGAAGATGGTATTTCAATATCTCTGTCTGACGAAAGCAGCAAATTTCCAGTACCTGCAATAATTATAAAGAAGATAGTACACATAATTATTTAAAAATCTACAGTATTGAGTTCCGGTTAAGAATGGCAAACGTAAAATATATAATACTAAATTCACGTTCGAAATCATGGAGATACTACATGATTTTAGGTAGCAATTACAGCATATTTACTAATATTAACACAATTACTAACCTGAGGCAGATCCATTATGAATAAAAAGGGTTGGTAGTGCATCTATATGCAATATCTTTGTTCCTGATAATACATATTTTTCATCAAAATGAATATGAGACGCTTTTTGCCACAAACATCTTCTGGAGTCATTGCGTTTAGATTTTCATCTTGTAAAATATCTAACCACTTCTGGAATCTAGAGAAGTCCTTCTTGAAATAAGGGAAATGATGCCTGGGAAGGGCGTTCACCTTACAACCGTTAGCTGCACATTTATTAAAGGTGTGTTCTTTTATTCATCAGATGGATTCACCGCTGTCACCATGGTTGCATCAAGTCGTTCGTTTATTCAGCGGTTGAAACTGTCACTCTTTCGTTAGACTACATTAAAAGGAGCGGATTTTGAACCAATCAGAGAGCAGTAGGGATTTTTAAATTTGACAGACGAAATCTGTTTACATTTTCGTCAGATGTCATCTTGACATTTGACAACATTCCGGATTTTACTTATTTTAAACGTTATTTGGATTTTGGAGCTTGAATTTATGGGATTCTCAATTATAACTCAAGTAAGAGGAGATTGTTGTACGCATTTGTGTTAGCTGGAATTATTTCATTTTCGATGATGGTATGAAAATAATGAAATTGGGCAATGATGACTTTACTGTTCGAAGGTAACTTTATCCCTAATATCCATTATTGATAGTATTTTCAAGTATTCATTTGATTTTCAGATTTCATCTTATTTGTCCAGTATGCCAGGAAAAATGTGCCATCAATACGAATATAATGGAACGATGTACTTTGAAACTTGTTTGAGCCATCAAATTGGTTTGAAAATGTATTCTTATATTCCAATTATCAATAAAGAAGGAGAGAAATCAATGTATCAAGACAAAATTCAATTGATGGACTTATATCTACATGACTCACAAATAGAGAAAAAAGTTCGATGAGGGCTGAAGAACTTCGGTCAATGGTCATTTGACTCGGTCAATCTTATCGTTATTCAAGTTGGATGTGAATAAATCGTTGTGTTATTATAAGAAGCATTTGATATGTCAAGTTTTTTTTCAGTATGTGTAAAAGTATAATCTAGTGTAAATTGAATTAACTTGATTCTTACTCTTTGCCCAGAATACAAGTATTTAGTTAGTAGTTAACTTGTGATATCTAATCATGTGCTGATCTTACAAGATAAATGAATAAGTTTCGATGATAGATTTGTTTGTGGTTAATTTTTACTGAATTGGGTATAATGTTAGCAGAGACTATGAATGTAATTAAGCACATAAAGTTCTATTTTCATAAATAAGTGAACGGTTGAAGGTGTTACTGCATAAAATTTCTATCAGGCTTAATTGAAGTGAATGAACGAGAAAACTGATGTATCTAAACGAAGAATAAAACACATTATTTGAACCACTATCTGATATTTATTCAAAAAGAAAGAACCGTATCACTTTTCAAATTCACTTTCTTGTCCTTTACTTATATGTAGGTATTTCAATTATGTGCACTCTCACAACTGAACAGGAATATTGGAAATCAATTATTCATATTGAAAGATTTGATGAATGATTACCTTTAGTGCCTGATCAATGCTTTTATTAATTTTGGCCTGGGATCTTGATGAACAGGTACCAGATATTTTGATGTTCTTTTCGGAAAGAGGATTGAAATCGCTAACAATATTTTCATTTCAACCCACAGCGAATAAGTTGAGCATAATTGTTTCAAAAAAGTGTAAATTGTTTAAACCTGATTCTGAGTCTGCGTTTAACATGAAACTTCAGTTCGATACTAAGTTACTAACCATGCTTTCATTAGTCAAACATGATTTTTGTATAATTCAATTGTAAACAATAATTCTTTGTATGGTATAATCTTTTAGTGCTCTCGATTATTGAAAATATTAATGTTGGGAAGTACAATATGTGTTTAATTAGTGAAAAATTTCTGAATATGATCAAAGGTACTATTGCACATTCTGATTGCTTGTAACTTCTATTATAATAAAAAAAAATGCTGAAGGACTTCACTGAAACAAATAGAAAATAAAACAGCGTAAACTGATATAGGACAAAACTAGTAATTATTGTTGGAATCATAATAAAACAGGAGGAAATATGGATCACAATTCATGGCATAATATTCTTCTGGTACCTATAATAAGTAGTTCTGTCGTAGAGAAACTTCATTTGATCTTGATTTTTTTTAAACTAACTGAAAAATGCAAGATAAAATTAAAACGATTATAATAATAGATGCTGAATGAAGTCTATGTTATGTAGACCGTTAGAAAATATCAATTGATTCGTGTGCATGTTCTTTTCATCGTGAGAGTCATTGTTCAGGCTCTTAATTGATGGCACATTTTCCCTGGCTTGCCGAATAAGATGAAACCTGAAATAATATCAATAGTCAAAGGGATTCTCAATAATGAAAATTAGGGATCAAGTTTACCTCTTAGTAGCAAAGTCATTGCTTATTTTCATATCAACATCGAAAATGATATAATTTCGGTAATCTAACGGAAATGCGTACAACAATCTCCTCTTTCTTGAGTTTTAATTGAGAATCCCATTATTTCACGCTCTAAATAACGTTTAAAATAGGTAAAAACCGTAATGTTTTCAAAAGTCAAGCTGACATCTGACGAAAATGTAAACAGATTTCGTCTGTCAAATTTGAAAATCCCTACTGCTCTCTGATTGGTTCAAAATCCGCTCCATTTAATGTAGTCTTCGTTAGTTTACTCACCGATGTTTCCTGATGAATCAAGTGGAGGGGGTAAATTTGTATGGCAGAAACGTCAATGTTATCTGTCACGACTCAACTAAACAGCAGATAACTATCAACTCGTTCTTTTAAGCCGGGTTCTCAGAGCTTCGACGTGTAGCTCGCGACACTTATTCCAACCAATCAGAGAATATAAACACTGTGTTTATATTCTCTGATTGGTTGGAATAAGTGTCGCGAGCTACACGTCGAAGCTCTGAGAACCCGGCTTTATTCGACATCTGATGAGCCATCTGACATTTCATCTGGTTTCCATCCGGGTGAATCCATCGGTGAATAAAAGAACACACCTTAAGGCCCATGTTGAAAATATTAAATGTTTATTTCTTACTCTGAGGCTGGAATTGTACACAACTTATTCGTTCAAGAAACGAACTCTAAGTAATGATTTCGAGAATTTTGTTCAATTTATCAACTTTTCGGCGCAGACATTCACAAAAAACCAGTTCAAAACTTTCATGTTTATCTTTCTACGGCCATGTTTATAAAAATATAACCAAGATGACTTTTCAAATGACAGAAAACCTTAAAATTTATACTCTAGCGGACGGTCGCTCGAACTAAATATATGAAACCAAAAATATCGGCTAGTTGGGCATCTAGAGAGTTTATTTATCTATGTGTCTATCCAAAATGATTAAATCTGTCAACGAAAAATTGACAACAGCGCCATTGCGGCGCTGCGGCGTTATCCGAAAGAAACCCGAAATTTCCAAATTGGTTGAATGTCATTCCATTCAAAAAGTGACAAGTGCATACACCATTATTTTAGACATCTTATACTGTATTCTTTTTGAGGAGTTTCGTGCTCCTGAGCTGTTCCAGTGCTTGTGCGCAGCCAATGGCAAGCCGTATTTCGAGCTTTTGAGTTACTCAGGAGCACGAAATATCTCAAAACGAATAGGCTATTACTGCCTACTAAATCCTGGCAACACGGATGACATTTAAACCACAGAAACTCCAATATAGCCGCCATATTGGAGCCGGGTGGAGACGATTCCATTTGAATGTCTAGGGGTGTCCGCTGTCCGGATTTCGAAGCTTGTCAACTACTATTTTGTGGTTGATTGGTTATTTAATGATATTCTGTGTTCAGCATTCCTCGAAAATGAGAGAGAGAGAAACAACATCATCTCTTTTTATAAAATTCGGAACAGGAAAAATATTTATTGAAACTAATACAGTTTTTAATAATAATAACTTTATTTATATTATTTTTACAGTTTCAAACAAACCAAAGACCATGCATGATTAAAAAAGAACGAATTCTTATAATCACCCACACAGAGAGTAGGTTCCACTTGGCGATCACAACGCCCAAAACGCCTCATGTTTACATTCCGCTGAACGACCGCAACGCTCACGCGAGTGTTTGTGACGTCATTGATGACGTCATCAATTCTACTCTAAGCGATCACAACGACCACGCTCACGCTCGTTCCCGTTCCACTAGCTTGTCACAAGTCCGCGGACGTTTTTGACGGTTTGCATGTGTTTTGATTTTGTTAACCTCTAAAGAGGAACGGATGACAGTTCTCCCTAAACGCTCACGTCGACCACCGTCCTGACGTGGGTCTCCGTGGGCCTCTGCGGGCGAAATTGATGACGTCATCAATGACGTCACAAACACTCGCGTGAGCGTTGCGGTCGTTCAGCGGAATGTAAACATGAGGCGTTTTGGGCGTTGTGATCGCCAAGTGGAACCTACTGTCAGTGGAACCTACTCAGAGTGAGTGGTCTTACAATTTCAGTGATTTGATTTTCAACAAATGATAAAATTATCTTGAATGAGATTATAAAAGATATTCGAAAAAGTTAAACGGTCATTATTGTTCACATAAGTTAACTAGTTTCACTTCACAATAACACTGTGAGCGATTTATAATTGCAGCAAATGTGAATTCTTACGATTCGGATCAGTTTTCCAAATAAAATGAAATCAATTTGATTTTTTAAAAACCTACGGGGTTCAATAAAACAGAAAATTATAGATAAGGATATTTGAATTGTCCATTATTCCACAGTTATGTACCTATTATGATCACTATTTTCACTTCACAATAACACAGCTTCAACTGAGGAGGGTAAGAAAGATCTGCAGTCGGAACATTCAAAACCTGGATCGGGGCAGGCAGTAACACTTCTTACTGAAAAGAGCAAAAAGTATCATTCAATTATTAAGTTTCACAATATGAAAAGTTAAATATATATGTATATTAGTTCATTATTATTGAATCTATCTTTTCAGACTACATTACTTGCCAATTGTTGTTTTCACAAAATTAATTTCAGAATTATCAGTTAAATATTTGAATAAAACGAATATATTGCAGACAAGTCTCTGTATATTGCAAAAAATCGATTTTCAACTTGATACTGAAAACAAAGAAAAACATACCTGCTGGAAAGAAAATGCATCTTATCTTACAAGATCCCTGCAGAAACATAAATAATAACTTGAATCACAACACTTTATTTTACCCAAAATCATTAATCACTTTCGCTATTTGCAATAAAACATTCATTTCAAATTTCAATCATTTCTCGAACTCAAACAATGAAAATGGCTGCACAGGAATCTCTGCTAAATTGTCAAAATGTCAAATCTGTCAGCCACCCCACAGACATACGCTCATAGAAATATATACATTATGTTATGTATATATTTCTATGCATACGCTTGTCTATAGGCGTTTTCGGAAACTTACTCAGGGTTACTAACTCGATCCATCGAGTCACGTGACGGATCTACTCGGGTCTCGGACCCGGGTTCAGTGTTTACGAACACATCAGGTTTAGGATTTGAAGTGACAGTCGTATCAATAACATAACCAAACAAATTAATGAATTTATTTTTTCGATCCCAGTCTATTCTCGGATTGTCTCTAGATATGCTTGCATTTATGAGCTTCTGTTGAATATTTCTTATAATTTCTCGTGTGCCCTTCCATGTTTAATTACATTTTTGACTACCTATGCTTGAGAAGTAGAGAATTTATTTTTTCAGTTCCAATTTATTCACTTATTTCCTTTAGCTTTGCAGGATTTATTGACTTCTGTAAAATATTTCTCTGGTGGTCTTGTTCAATGTTATCTTCGAGTACCTACCTATATTAAAGAAGTAAATAAGGCTTCAGCTTTTACGCAGAAAGATCTGCATACGAAGTTATGAAGAAGTTGTTGCACATTATTTTCTCGGCTCAAGAAACCACTCATTTTACAATGAGCCTTCTCTTTCCATAATTTTTGGGAATAGAATATATGAAATTATTTAGAAAGGAGTAGAAGACTTATTCCCGCTTTTTTCAAATACAAAATTGAACTGCAGTGCGCATGCGGTGCCTCCAGAACCCTACTCTCGAGTAGGGTTACGATAAATCAACCTGGGTCAGTGATCGAGTTAATAACCCCGTACTTTCCGAACACGGGTTGGATGTTCGGGGTAGGTAAACGAACGCCAAGGTTAGGGATCGAGTTAACCCGAGTAAGTATCCGAAAACGCCTTATAATCGCTGTCAATTCAATAGTCGAATTTTGGCGAGCTGTGGTTACATGTATAGGCGATTCAAGTTGATCTCCAAGCCACCTTGCGGCAAAAATTGGAAACCGTGACATTAGGTCTCGAAGTTTGGCATCGTAGTGCATGTACTAGATATTAGTTGGTGTTACCAGTTTTTTCGTGAGTTTTGAGCGACTGAAAGTTTATTTTTCTCGTCTTCATTGTATTTGTGTTCGGAAATGTCTAATTCAAAAGTATATTGTTGTGTTTATGGATGCAAAAGTCGTGCCAACAAGGACCTCGTGTCCTTTCATTCTTTCCCCAAACATGGTACTTGTTCAGTTGAAATAAACAATAAAAATGGTGTTATTGAAAAAGTCGATGTCAGAAAAGTTTGGGAAAAAAATTTGAAGTGTGGAAAGACAATTTCAAGTTCTATGAAAGTCTGTTCAAAACATTTTGAAGATTCGGATTTCTGTCTACATGGTGAGTTGTTAGAATGTTGTTAGAACTTTGAATAATACAGTGATTTTCTATTCAGTGGAGGACAACAGACCCAAAAAGTCGAATTTGAGACGTAATAGACTGAAGAGGAATGCTATTCCAACAAAAAACCTTCCTAAGGGCTCTCATAAAACCGGAGTGAATAAGGAAAGACGGAGGATAAAAAAATATGATGCTGTACAGCCAATTGTAATTAAATTTATATATATATTAAAAGCTTATATTGTATTATGTAATGTTCAATTCAAAATTATTCATTTTTGCAAAATTTTCAGTTGAATACCACTTGTGAATCAATGAAAGATGAACAAGAAGCTGCAAATGAAGTCCATGCACAGGTAAAGAAATGGAATATTCTGATGGTCATATACTAAAGTTTAAATTTCAGGAAATTACTAGAACATCTGATGAATGGATGGCCGCTGAAGCTCTATGTGCTTTGGCGGAAATTAAATATGAAGATGTTGCCGTTCAAGTGAATACTTGGAAAATTCGCACAATTTGTGAAAATATAATTAGTGACAAAAAACTGAATAGTATGACTGGCCTGAACTCTTTTAAAATGCTGGATACCATCGAGAGTTTAGTATTGCGAGTGAAAAAAGAAAACTTTGTGTCATCCCTGAATATTAGGGAGAAAATTATTCTCACATTCACCAAACTCAAGAATGATACATCTTATGTTGTTTTATCTTTACTCTAATAAAATATCCCAACTACACAAATAACTAATACAAACCACTAAAATACTAATATTTCTGCCACAACATCCATACGCCAAATACTTCGAGACCTAATGTCACGGTTTCCAATTTTTGCCGCAAGGTGGCTTGGAGATCAACTTGAATCGCCTATAGTTCGTTTCAAAATGATTGTCATCGGAGCAAGCCATGAAAGTCCAGTCGAGGCTTTATTTCTAGTTACTATTACTGTATTCGTTTTGAGTTATTTCGAGCTCCTGAGCTGTTCCAGTACCTGTCCCCAACCAATAGCAAGCCGTATTTCGAGCTTTTGAGTTACTCAGGAGCACGAAATATCTCAAAACGAATAGGCTATAAAAAGTCACTAAAAATTTCTGTGGGTTCATCAGTCAGAGAAGGGAAATAAATAAACATAACCTAGAAATATATTTAATACAATCTTTTTATTTTCCAAAGCAAATTTCTGAGCTTGAGAATGTTCCTGATTCTTAAATACCATTAGGATTGTGTAAATCTCTAAACCTACCAGCAGTATATAATTTCTGACACTGTATTGACAAATTTTCGTATTTACCATCATTTGCAGCTAAAGAGCGAAGAAAGAATAGGTATAGCCCCTAAGCTTGTGAATATCATGAAAAATAAACACAGTCATTTATATTTCAGTCCAGTTTAATCAATGGGATTCAGGTTTTATTACTATGTCGCTGCCTCAATAAACAAAACTATAAACTATCAAAGTACTCTAATGGGATGTCATTCATATAATCCACCGATGAAGATTGAGACTATTGAAGATAATTAAGATATATTTTCTTTTCTCTGACAAATTTATTTGTAATTATAACTTAAAATGAGTGTGTTCAACTCAAATTCAACTGAGTAGCCAAACTGGTGAAACGAAACAAAAAGAACTTGTTGATACTTTGAAAGGTGTGGACCAATTTGTCATACATAATAAGACAAAAACACAAATTAAAGAATTTATTCAGTATGTACATTAATTGTACCACATTGTATAACTTTAATAAACTTATCACCGATTCTGTCTGTTTTAGTAAGAGGAATATTTCATTGAATAGCCAAAATATGAACCGAGTGTGTGTGGCAAAGGTGTTAAAATTAAAGTGAAACATGTGGACCACAAGATGTTATCATTTTTGTATGAAAATCATACTTGTTTTAGAATATACTATTGTACAGATTAAATAATGATTTCATTCATTCATATGCCTTGGTTACGTTTGATATGAATAATTGAGTATTTGTTTGTTGATTTAACATATCAATTATATTAATTAGGTACTATTTCTTCAGATCCCCAAAAGATCACACACAGTTTTCCCTAAGTCTAGAATAGAGAAATGGTGAATATTTTGGCTTTTATTGGAAACGATTGTCAATTTAGCTTTTGTATGTCTTGTCGGTGTCATTTTAGATAAAAGTTGATTAAGTTCCTTTTGAGTGTTTGGAATTCAGAGGAAGCAAAAGTTAAAATTTTGTTTCAATCCTTACCGTATGGGTAAGGAACACACTTAACATTGCTTAAAACTGACAATTTACAGTGAAAAACTAAAATAAGCTTCGGTACAAAATTGAGAAAATTCATTTAGAACATTTTTCAAAAATTTTATTGTTAATTGGAGACAGAAATATTATATGCAATCATAGATTCATTGAAAATAATTATTAAAAGTACAGTGGAATACTTATAGACTTTTTTTTTTACTATTTATTTACATATTAGAATTATCTTCTGAATGCAGTGCTGCGAAGCGAACATAACATGTAAAATAACTGTTAGAGTAAACATCAAAATTGTATTAACAATTCAACTTTCTATAAAATCCAACAAAGGATTCAAGTATTTTTAAGTTTATCATTTATAGGAAACTTATGTTCTTGTAGCCCTTGCCGAATTACTTTTTTATGAGAAGCAGTCGTAGGTATATAATCAACTCTGATTGAATGATATGGTGCATTACCCATGATAATGACACACTTTGTATCAAATAACTGCAGAGAAGGTATTAATTGTTCAGTAATCCATTAATGAAATAGTTCCCCATTCATTGTTTTATGCTAATCCGTATCATTGATACCACTGTCAAGAATTAGATCACATCCAGGTAAAAATCCATCAAATACACTCATTGTTTTTGATTTTAGAAAAAATAAAGTCGTTTAATGTCTCTTTGAAGGTAACCTGGATCATGTGGAATATAGGTTTCCTTCCAGTGCTAACTCTGGCTCTAGCAACTTGCCTTCTACTTTTTTCTCCGAAATTCTTCGGACAGTTCTAGGAGAAATCTGAAATTTTAAAACTTACTTAATCAGAAAACACATTGTACATGATCGTTTACCTGAAAAACGAGCGCAATGCCATTAATACTAGCAGAAATATCTGCTAACACCGATACACTGCCTGGTGTTCCCTTGCAGTAAGATGAGAGGAATCTGGTTGTATTCCGGCCGTTTTCAATTCAGTAATCGATATTCGAAATATCTTATATAGGTTAACTGTTAACTCAAACTGGAAAAAGTCAAAGTCAGTGATATTCTCAACACCAACCTAAAATCGGCAAATCGAAATTCACCGAACGGACCGATACCAACATATTTTCCACTTCTCACAGCCGCCCGAGATGCCAATCATTTTGAAATGAACTATAGGGATTTTTCCTCGAGCTTACTACACCCGTGTGGTTAGTTAACTTCATGACGTCATTGTTAACTTCGTAGTAACGTGTAGTAAGTTCTGTCAGTTTTGTCTACTACACTAACCCCACATTTCTCGTATACCAGACAATAAACTATGCCGAGATAATGGTAACCTGGTCTGGTTAACTATTGGCGTTTTCGGAAACTTACTCGATCACTAACTCGGGTTACAAATTGACAGCAATTGAACTGTTTATCCGTCAATTTGTAACCCGAGTTAGTAATCAAGTAAGTTTCCGAAAAGGCCATATGACGTCATGGTTCTAACTACTCGGCGCAGAAATATGTAAAGTTAACTATGGTATGCTGTAGTAAGTTGTAGTAAGCTCGAGGAAAAATCCCTTATAACTATCTAACTATCACGTGATCATTTGACATTTAATACACGTATTTTCTGTCAAATGATCACGTGATAGTTAGATAGTAACATGTAACCACAGCTCGCCAAAATTCGACTCAGGTCGCTACGGCCGCCATGACAGGGCCGGGTGGGAGGACGTATGTCTGAGTGGTCGTGTTTCCAACTTAGCACTAGCCGTTTCACCCCCCTGGTGTTTACCTTAGATTATTTACATTTAAGTCGAATTTTGGCGAGCTGTGGTTACATGTAACTATCTAACTATCACGTGATCATTTGACAGAAAATACGTGTATTAAGTCGAATTTTGGCGAGCTGTGGTTACATGTAACTATCTAACTATCACGTGATCATTTGACAGTTAATACACGTATTTTCTGTCAAATGATCACGTGATAGTTAGATAATAAAATTCGACTTTAACTGTCAAATGATCACGTGATAGTTAGATAGTTACATTCAGGGGGGTGAAACTGCTAGTGCTAGGTTGGAAACAAAATATTCTATGGTGGCCACTCAAGATTGAGGGAGATGGAAGATGATGTTTGTTGTCTCACTCTAAATGGAATGGATGTTTTGACGTTTGACTTTGACGCATCAATTTGACAATTCAGTTTTGTTAGAAAATGTGCGAAGTCGGAAGTGGTAATCATCAGTGAATTTTTTCCACCTTTACGGATTGCTTTTGAATTTATTAGGTAAATTTTACTCTATTATGTCTATTCAATACTAACAAGAATTGCTAACTCACTATTTAATCCCATTCATCATATCCTTCTTCATCCAACATGTTTTAATGAAACTTCAATATAAATTTTTCCCTTGTACCTATTCCTATAATTCAGAAGGCTATTCTTCAAAGTTCCCAAAAATTTAACCAAATTATTCCATAAGCAGAAGGCATGAAATATCTCAACGTCCATATTTAAGAGTAGGAATTAATACAACTACATATCTCCAACCTTTCGTTCAACCCAGGTTCCTTCAATAATTTTTGGTATCCTTATCATTAAAACATCTGAAAAGTTCAGATTAGATATACGAACGAGCTTTATCCTTTTTGTGCTCTTCAATGAGATAGCTTTAAGTTGTGGATTGTTTTATGAAAGACACGAGCGAAGAATATAGCCATGTCTTGTATGATTTGGGTACAAAGGGTAGAATATAGAACCTGGCATTGGATTATTGCAATAAATTATCTTCATATTCTTTTATTCTAGGTCATCCACTGCTCTTGGTCATCACTGGTTCTGCTTCATAGGATTTGCATTCCATAGTGTCGCTGGCGATTGATATTGATGCTATGTACATAAATCATGAATCTTGTTCATCAACAAATTTAATGTAATTTATTATATTACTGGTCATATTGTTCTGAATACTTATTAAAATATTAATTACATCTCCATGTTTACAAATGTAACCTTTTCGACTTTAGCAACGTCTGAAATGTGTGATAGGTCATGTTTTTATTTTCAAAAGTTTGCGATGAATTCAATCGTGGAGGAAGATGAAAACTATACTTCATCTTTCTCTCCGATTGAATTCATCGAAGGAAGTGATGAAAATAAAAACGCGACCTATTAAGATTTTCGATTGATTTGAATTTTACCGCCATATCGAAAGAATTAGACAGATATTAGTTCCTAATGTGGCCGCAAATGTCGCTATCAGTAGTTGGCCACTCAAAATGGCCGCCAATTTGTTTCCACAGAATAGTGAGGACTTCGCATTTCTTTTATTATATGTTCTGTGGTTACATGTAACCACAGCTCGCCAAAATTCGACTTATTGTAAGGTGTTTACATTTTCATCAGATGTCAGATTGACGTATGCGAAAGTCGAGTTATTGGTTAGAATTGTTTTCACAAAATTGTAATTTTTAAGGATTGCAGCTTGAAATTTTCAGTTGAAGCGTTCAAGAAGCTTGAGCTAATTTGCTTCAGTTCGAATTATTTCGTTTTCAACATTGATATGGGAATAGGAAAATCGTTGTTGACTTACCTACTTGATTCGAAGGTAACTTTATCTCTAATTTCCATCAACATGAATCTATTAAAGTATTGATTCTATTTTCAGTTTACTTCTTATTTGTCCAGCACACCAGGAAAACAAGCAATGAATAAATAAAATGAAAATGCAGAACATTGAAGTTAATGGTCAACTTTATGTATCGCTTTGACAACCATAAGGCGTTTGTGTGAAGTTATCCACGCATTTCCAGCAACGTTTTATGACGTGGGGACTGTCGAAAGTCGGCAAGAGCGAAATTCAACTGCAGTGTTGCCAAACTTCGAAATAATCCCTAGCAAAGATTTCCTTTCATTTCAGTCAACTAAATCGTAACAAATGAGTGTATAATGCTGTGAATACTAAAATTCAGTAAAAAAATGGATGTATAGTAGAATAAATCCGCTAAGCAAGAAAAGAGGATACACTAAGTTGACGCGATATACGAAGCTTTACGATTTCTGCGCTTTCCATGGCGTTACGTGTTCGTAGAATATACGAGGGTTCGTTAAAAGATTATATCCATCGTCGATGGAGGGAGGTTGATGTAATATTATTATCACTATGTATTTATTGAAATTTGGAAAATATATGAGGATTCGAAAAACTTGTTTCAGAATTTGTGAGGCATTAATAGAACCAACAACGTTTCGACAAATCCCCCTATATTTTCCAAACTATTGCGTGTTCGTTGATGGATTTTTCATTGGTACGTTGAAAAACATGTGAGGATTCGAAAAAACCATGTTTCAGAATTTGTACCACCGTAGGAGGAGGGAGGGAGGGCTTAATAGAACGAGCAACGTTTCGACAAATCACCCTGTATATCCTAAACTATTGCGTGTTCGTCGATGGATTTTTCATTGGTACGTTGAAAAACATGTGAGGATTCGAAAAAACATGTTTCAGAATTTGTACCACCGTACAAAAGGGAGGGAGGGAGGAAGGTGTTAATAGAACGAGCAACGTTTCTACAAATCACCCTGTATTTCCTAAACTATTGCGTGTTCGTTGATGGATTTTTCATTGATACGTTGAAAAACATATTAGGATTCGAAAAAAACATGTTTCAGAATTTGTACCACCGTAGGAGGAGGGAGGGAGGGAGGGGTTAATAGAACGAGCAACGTTTCTACAAATCAACCTGTATTTTCTGAAGTATGGCGTGTTCGTTGATGGATTTTTCATTGGTACGTTGAAAAATATGTAAGGATTCCAAAAAACCATGTTTCAGAATTTGTACCACCGTAGAAAAGGGAGGGAGGGAGGAAGGTGTTAATAGAACGAGCAACGTTTCGACAAATCACCCTGTATATCCTAAACTATTGCGTGTTCGTTGATGGATTTTCCATTGGTACGTTGAAAAACATGTGAGGATTCGAAAAAACCATGTTTCAGAATTTGTACCACCGTAGGAGGAGGGAGAGAGGGGTTAATAGAACGAGCAACGTTTCTATAAATCACCCTGTATTTCCTAAACTATTGCTTGTTCGTTGATGGATTTTCCATTGGTACGTTGAAAAACATGTGAGGATTCCAAAAAACGATCTCCTCCGTTTTCGAGATATTCACTTCACGTGTCTCCTACCGAAAGTGATATACCTAACGCTTAGGAAGATATTTGATCAATTTCCAAAGTCGCAATTCTCGTCTTGGAGTTTAGTTTTCTCGTTTCCTCTTTTGATTTTAAAGCATTTTTGTTCTTGAGTTTTTCACCGAAATCTTCTCCGTTTTCGAGATATTCACTTCACGTGTCTCCTACCGAAAGTGATATACCTAACGCTTAGGAAGATATTCGATCAATTTCCAAAGTCGCAATTCTCGTCTTGGAGTTTAGTTTTCTAGTTTCCTCTTTTGATTTTAAAGCATTTTTGTTCTTGAGTTTTTCACCGAAATCTTCTCCGTTTTCGAGATATTCACTTCACGTGTCTCCTACCGAAAGTGATATACCTAACGCTTAGGAAGATATTTGATCAATTTCCAAAGTCGCAATTCTCGTCTTGGAGTTTAGTTTTCTCGTTTCCTCTTTTGATTTTAAAGCATTTTTGTTCTTGAGTTTTTCACCGAAATCTTCTCCGTTTTCGAGATATTCACTTCACGTGTCTCCTACCGAAAGTGATATACCTAACGCTTAGGAAGATATTTGATCAATTTCCAAAGTCGCAATTCTCGTCTTGGAGTTTAGTTTTCTCGTTTCCTCTTTTGATTTTAAAGCATTTTTGTTCTTGAGTTTTTCACCGAAATCTTCTCCGTTTTCGAGATATTCACTTCACGTGTCTCCTACCGAAAGTGATATACCTAACGCTTAGGAAGATATTTGATCAATTTCCAAAGTCGCAATTCTCGTCTTGGAGTTTAATTTTCTCGTTTCCTCTTTTGATTTTAAGGCATTTTTGTTCTTGAGTTTTTCACCGAAATCTTCTCCGTTTTCGAGATATTCACTTCACGTGTCTCCTACCGAAAGTGATATACCTAACGCTTAGGAAGATATTTGATCAATTTCCAAAGTCGCAATTCTCGTCTTGGAGTTTAATTTTCTCGTTTCCTCTTTTGATTTTAAGGCATTTTTGTTCTTGAGTTTTTCACCGAAATCTTCTCCGTTTTCGAGATATTCACTTCACGTGTCTCCTACGGAAACTAGAAGACTTGTGATTTTTGCATTCTATCTATCTATATCTATCTATATTTACAATTTTCCTAACTGAATTCTTTTTGTTATTTCACCTTAAAAATAAATATTGGTGGATTTGAATGTTACCCAAGATTTATAAATTTTGATTTTATTACAGCGTTATTGTTCGTTCTAGTTCTTGTTTGTTCAATTTTCGACGAAGAGAGGTGTTCTCTGCTACGTTGATATACTTCTTCTTTTTTCATTTTTACTCCAGTGAGTTTAGTTTGGGGTTCAGTTTCTTTTTCTCATTCATATATTCCGTTCTGTTTTCGTTGGTGCAAAATAATCTTTTTTTTACAGGAATAATACCAAAATTTTGACATTCTTGTCAAATTATTTGCACTCATTGAGTCTTCTTTAGGATACCTGAATTCATTAATTAATTCAAAATTTCTGTAGATCATTAACAAGAATGGCCGGTAAACCAGTCAAATTTCCGATAGAGAAATTAGCAGAATATATTAATTCGGAATTCCCTCAAATTTGCCCCAGAGATCTTGATGAATTAAGATTGGATGAAAGCATTATTCAGGGCTCAGCAATGTTTATATTTTCTGAGAATGACCGTAATACGCGGCGTGCAATTTATATGGTACTTCGAAGAAATACTGGTAAAATACGGGAATTGCTGAATTTTAGCAAAAATGAAGTCTCTCAAATAATGGACCAAAAAAATATTGATGAGCAAAAAAAAATTCTACCATATGTGACTTCTATTCAATGTGCAATGTTCAACGAAAATATTGGAGAAAAGGAACTTTTGGCGGAATCGTATTTTTCAGTCTCATCGATCTATGCTCGTTTGTGCTGCCGTATGGGCGTGAAAAATACTGAAAAAAATCGTAGAAAATTATTCTACTACGTAAAGAGAAATTTTCATCTTTTAACTTCTTCAGTTGATCATGATGATATAATTCCGCCTCCAGAAAAATCACTTCAGGAACTAGATATGTCAGAAACAGTTCCAAAAGTATCTGTTCAATGTTTCGCAGAACCTGTCGGCAAAATAAGGGATAAACGTCTTACCATGACTGATGATTCTCATGAATCAATTTTCGGAAAATCTATTTCTTCTAGCTTTTCATTATTGCACTCTACCCCGAACATTAATGAACCTTCTTCTATCGATCGCACAAATTCATCGAAAAGAAAAGAAATCAGCTCCGATTTTGATATGGTATCACCAGAATTAAAAAAATATTTTGAAATGAAAAGTGAAGTTCGGAAGCGACTTCCATTGGGAACAAAAAACATAAGAGATGGTATTGCAAGACCTGTGACTTTTGAGGACTGCATTTACAAAGAGGGCGAATTTGTTCTAACCGGCGATGAATTACGAATGATTTGCAGTAATAGAAAATTAATAAAGGAAAAATATAATTTTTTGATGAATAAAAAAATTAAATCTGTAAATAATACGTGCAATCTTTACTTCAAAAATAAGCGATATTTAAAGAAAACAGATTCCATAAAAATATATGCGTACTGTGTGCACAAAACATGTAAAAAATTCATTTTGGTAATCAATAATATTTCCGAACAACAATTGCCTACACATAAAGTAGATGTTTATAGTTCCTCAAAAGATTTCAGGCATTTGAGTAGAGTAACGTCTCAACTAAGAGGAATTGAACGTAAAATAAAAAAAAAAGAAATATTGAACATACCCCCACTAGAGCAGCGACAAAATGACATTTTAAATTTGGATGATCATTCAATGGAAAATTGTAACTTAGGTGCTGTTAAATCAGATTATGTATATAGGAAAATGCGTTCGGAAGCATTTGCGAAAAATGATAGGCACGTGGATGATATTCTAGACGTCATTTTGATGCAAAAGGATCATTCCAATTATATTAAATTCGCCGGAATTCCTTTACATGTGTATATGTATAGTAGAGAACAACTGATTTTATTAAATTCGCTCAAGAAGGGAGTGCTTCATTTGGACGCAACGGGGAGTATTATACGAAAACCCAATAAAAGTGACACCAAAGTGTATTATTATGCAGGTGTTGTACAAATTCCCCAATCGAATAGAGTGTGTGCAGTATTGGAAATGATTTCTAGTGAGCATGATGCTGGAAGCATCGGCTCTTGGCTGCTGAAATTTAAATCGTTTGTTATTAGTGAGCTTAAAAAATGGCCAATTTGCCAGAAAGTGATAACAGATTTCAGTTTTGCATTTCTGAATGCCATTTCTATTGCTTTTAATAGTATGGAGTTGAAAGAATATATAAATCTTACATTCGATTGCGTCTATAATGAAAAACCCTTTCCTTCGAATAGTTCAGTTGCATATATGTTGCTTTCATATGTTCAAATTAATGGCAGCTGATGTAGATCATTATTATGACAATTCTCAAGTCAGACGACACATGAAAGAAATTTTAGGTGCGGCATATAATATAAACGATTGGGGACAGTTTTGTGAGTGGTTCAGAAGTTTTTTCATAATAACGAATTCCGAAACTAAAAATTCAGTTTTTTCCAATGAATTTGAGTCCTTATTAAAGTTGTGCTGTGGGGAAGAGATGGATAATTTCGACGAATGTTCAACATGCAAAAACGATTTTCGGGCATATACAACAGTAAATTTTGAGTCCACTGCTTTTTGCCAGTTTTTTAAACAATTTTGCTTGAATTTGAAATCCAGTCTGATTCTTGATATGGGCGAAAAAAATGACTACCAAAATGTTAAATTTTTCCAAAAATTCATTTCACATTATATCCCTTTCCTTTCTTTATGGAGTGGTCTCTTAACAGAAAATAGAGAAAGGTTTAGTAATGCCCCTGTAGAAAGATATTTTGGAATAGTCAAAAATATATTAGCCAAAAAAATAATGCGTCAACGGTGCTCCCGCATAATTAGAAAACTCAGGAAACATGTTCTGTTCGTTTTGAAAGAATTTGATTACGACCTTCCTAGGAAACGATGTTGCAAAGGGCAAACTGAGGAAAAAACCGACATGAGTCTCGCTTCTCAGGAAATTTGGAAGAAAAAGGTGAAAGAACCACATAATAATTTTCTGGGCACATCACTGAAGCTTGCGTTGAAAGCTCGATCATTGCCCAAAAAAGAAACAGATAGTGACCTATGCGCTTATTGCAAAAAAGGGAATTTAGATTTCACAGCTTCTTGGGTACAGTGCGACGAATGTGATTGTTGGATTCACCAAGTTTGCATTGAGAAGATGGAAATGTCTCTCGGTGGAATTTTTTTGTGTAAATTTTCCCAAGAGAGTGAGAATCAAATGCAGGATATATCTAAAACTGCCAGAACAAACCTAATTTTACAAAATGGATTAATTTCGGATCCTTCATATTATAAAGACATCGGAAAGATGTATTATATTGCTTATTTTCCAACTTTTAACTGTGACGTAAAGGAAATTACTCAAGAAGATTTTAAAATTTTATCTAATAACGAGTGGTTAACCAATTTCATCGTTGACATATGTTTAAATATTTTCAAAGGAAAAGAAAAAAAATATCAGATTGTAGGTTGCACGTTAGCAACGAGAATTTTTTTGTACGCTGAAGGAGAATCACATCCTTCAGTTCAGACGTTCAACATTGAGGCAGATATTTTAGTCTTTCCAATAATTCAAAATTATTCGGACAAGAGGAATACTGCTAATCAGCATCATTTTTGTCTGGCTTTAGCTGATGTGAAAAATAAAAAATTCAAATTTTTAAATCCATTTGGTAGTACATTATTAGAAACAAATAATTATTTGTCAAAATTTTTAATATTTGCTTCAAACTATTATAATAAAAATCATCGAAATCCTATAAATACAAGTAACTGGACAGTCGACGTAATGCAGCATGATAAGCAGGATGGCACATTCAACTGTGGAGTTTATATAATATATTTTTTCCAAAATATTATTAAGAGTATACCTTTGAACAGTGGAGTGAACATAAATGCATATAGACGTGGACTTAAAAAAATTATTATTGAGTCGTCAGATAATATGTCCGATAAATGTATATTTTGCGGAAATGATGCTGATAATGGTAATTATCGTTTCGTCAGATGTAAGAGCTGTTTGAGAAAAAACCATGTTAAGTGTATTTTGCCTAATAATAGGGACGAAAACTTTTTAAACGTTTTCGATTATAAATATGGTTTTTGCGATTTATGTAATTTGAATTAAAATGATTTTCTTCAAAAACCGTGTCATATAAACCTCTAGTTAAGCTCGCTCATTATTACCACCCTGTTGATTTAGGAAATACATATCGACTATGGAGTCAATATGTATTTCCAAAAGCAACAGGGTGGTAATAATGAGCGTGCTGAACTAAATATACTTAAAGTATCGAACTCTACATTAACAGAATAATTTATAACTGGTTCTGATAATCTCTTATTTGACTGTTCATTGTGAAAAAATATCGGGATCATAGCTTGACAGTATTGCAATCTTCAATAGACATATTACGGGTAAAAAAACTCAGTTAGATTCACATCTAGCTGATCATAGATGTGAATCTAACTGAGTTTTTTTACCCGTAATATGTCTATTGAAGATTGCAATACTGTCAAGCTATGATCCCGATATTTTTCCACTCTTCACAATGAACAATCAAATAAGAGATTATCAGAACCAGTTATAAATTATTCTGTTAATGTAGAGTTCGATACTTTAAGTATTTTTTATAGATCTTATTCAGGAATAATGACATTGATTTTACGATCTGCGGTATGAGGCGAGTAAGGATATGCAAAATGTGGGAATATAGGGCTCCCGGCGAACACCCACTATAAAAAAAGTAACGCGCCAATGCAATACCTCTTTGGTGGTGTGGAAATTTGCTGCTATACTATATAAGCTTATTTTGTGAAATGATTACTATAGCTTTGTTTTGGTTCCGAAATAAGAACTATCTCAAGACATTTTCAGAATTGCGCAGAATTGATGCGCTGTAGACACCCGATTTCGAACTGTTCCAGATCAATCCTGAAAACTGTGAAACCAAAACAGAAATTAAATCCCGATTTTATCTAATATTTACATCGAATTCAAAATATATCAAAATCAACTTTAAAATTTCTATATTGAAAAAAATAAGATAAATTTAAGAAAAAAAAGTAACGTAAGGAATTAATGAAAGAATTAGACAAAATAGAATATATAATATATAAAATGAAACTCATACAAAATGTTGTCTGTAAGAACCTTCGCCCGCATACTCCTGTATGCGTATTCCTGTGAGTTCGAGGATGGTTTAGATTTATAACTCAGTTAACTAGAATGCGTTTATTTCATTTATTTTACAAAATGAAGAGAACATTTTCAATTTTTTTGGGATACATAGATTATATTTTTCGTGCTGATGTCAAAAAGGACCGGCAACGCGACTAGCGCGAGCAGCAGTAAGTGAATTATATACACATAACGTTGCTCGTTCTATTAACCCCTCCCTCCCTCCTCCTACGGTGGTACAAATTCTGAAACATGGTTTTTTGGAATCCTTACATATTTTTCAACGTACCAATGAAAAATCCATCAACGAACACGCCATAGTTTAGGAAATACAGGGTGATTTGTAGAAACGTTGCTCGTTCTATTAACACCTTCCTCCCTCCCTCCCTTTCCTACGGTGGTACAAATTCTGAAACATGGTTTTTTCGAATCCTCACATGTTTTTCAACGTACCAATGAAAAATCCATCAACGAACACGCAATACTTTAGGAAATACAGGGTGATTTGTCGAAACGTTGCTCGTTCTATTAACCCCTACCTCCCTCCCACCCTTTCCTACGGTGGTACAAATTCTGAAACATGTTTTTTTCGAATCCTCACATGTTTTTCAACGTATCAATGAAAAATCCATCAACGAACACGCAATAGTTTAGGAAATACAGGGTGATTTGTAGAAACGTTGCTCATTCTATTAACACCTTCCTCCCTCCCTCCCTTTCCTACGGTGGTACAAATTCTGAAACATGTTTTTTTCGAATCCTCACATGTTTTTCAACGTACCAATGAAAAATCCATCAACGAACACGCAATAGTTTAGGAAATACAGGGTGATTTGTAGAAACGTTGCTCGTTCTATTAACCCCTCCCTCCCTCCCTCCTCCTACGGTGGTACAAATTCTGAAACATGTTTTTTTCGAATCCTCACATGTTTTTCAACGTACCAATGAAAAATCCATCAACGAACACGCAATACTTTAGGAAATACAGTGTGATTTGTAGAAACGTTGCTCGTTCTATTAACCCCTCCCTCCCTCCTTCCTCCTACGGTGGTACAAATTCTGAAACATGTTTTTTTCGAATCCTCACATGTTTTTCAACGTATCAATGAAAAATCGATCAACGAACACGCAATAGTTTAGGAAATACAAGGTGATTTGAAGAAACGTTGCTCGTTCTATTAACCCCTCCCTCCCTCCTCCTACGGTGGTACAAATTCTGAAACATGGTTTTTTGGAATCCTACATATTTTTCAACGTACCAATGAAAAATCCATCAACGAACACGCCATAGTTTAGGAAATACAGGGTGATTTGTAGAAACGTTGCTCGTTCTATTAACGCCTTCCTCCCTCCCTTCCTTTCCTACGGTGGTACAAATTCTGAAACATGTTTTTTTCGAATCCTAACATGTTTTTCAACGTACCAATGAAAAATCCATCAACGAACACGCAATACTTTAGGAAATACAGGGTGATTTGTAGAAACGTTGCTCGTTCTATTAACCCCTTCCTCCCTCCCTCCTCCTACGGTGGTACAAATTCTGAAACATGTTTTTTCGAATCCTCACATGTTTTTCAACGTACCAATGAAAAATCCATCGACGAACACGCAATAGTTTAGGATATACAGGGTGATTTGTCGAAACGTTGCTCGTTCTATTAAGCCCTCCCTCCCTCCTCCTACGGTGGTACAAATTCTGAAACATGGTTTTTTCGAATCCTCACATGTTTTTCAACGTACCAATGAAAAATCCATCAACGAACACGCAATAGTTTGGAAAATATAGGGGGATTTGTCGAAACGTTGTTGGTTCTATTAATGCCTCACAAATTCTTAAACAAGTTTTTCGAATCCTCATATATTTTCCAAATTTCAATAAATACATAGTGATAATAATATTACATCAACCTCCCTCCATCGACGATGGATATAATCTTTTAACGAACCCTCGTATATTCTACGAACACGTAACGCCATGGAAAGCGCAGAAATCGTAAAGCTTCGTATATCGCGTCAACTTAGTTTATCCTCTTTTCTTGCTTAGCGGATTTATTCTACTATACATCCATTTTTTTACTGATTTTTAGTATTCACAGCATTATACACTCATTTGTTACGATTTAGTTGACTGAAATGAAAGGAAATCTTTGCTAGGGATTATTTCGAAGTTTGGCAACACTGCAGTTGAATTTCGCTCTTGCCGACTTTCGACAGTCCCCATGTCATAAAACGTTGCTGGAAATGCGTGAAGTTACCCACACATTCTCATCCACACTTTATGACGTGGGGACTGTCGCGTACGAACTATAGGGAAGTAAGTGTACAGTGTTGCCGGATTGATGTAAATTCCTTTTATATGTACATTCTACATAATATTTGTCAGCCAGGAGTTACATAGTGATCGTAGGCTGTATAAACAATTATTATGAACGTGTTGCAATACTAATTAGACTTATTAAGAAACAAAACTCACATGACAAAATTACTTATGTTGTTTTTTTCGGTGTGTTGTACATCGATACAAATTGGAGTAGCTGAATTCTTGAGAAGACGAAATGGAAACGAATTTCTGCTACACAAATGATAATTTTCGACCAAAAAAAATTTCGATATCGAAAATGTTTTTTTATGATTTTCCTATAAAGAACAGGATGTGCATCCAATTAAAAAACGGTTTTGAATTAGTTGGATATCGAAAAACATTTTCGATATCTGAATTTTTTTCTCAGAAAGTATCGTTTGTCAAGAAAAAATTCTTTCGTACTCTTATAGAGTATTATCCAAATAATTCAAAACCGATTATTAATTGGATGCACACCCTGTTCTTCATAGGAAAATCATGGAAAAACATTTTCGATATTTGAATTTTTTTCTCGGAAAGTATCGTTTGTCAAGAAAAAATTCTTTCGTACTCTTATAAAGTATTATCCAAATAATTCAAAATTGTTCTTTTATTGGATGCACACCCCGTTCTTCATAGGAAAATCATGGAAAAACATTTTCGATATCTGAATTTTTTTCTCGGAAAGTATCGTTTGTCAAAGAAAAATTCTTTCGCACTCTCGTAGAGTATTATCCAAATAATTCAAAACCGATTTTTAATTGGATGCACACCCCGTTCTTCATAGGAAAATCATGGAAAAACATTTTCGATATCTGAATTTTTTTCTCAGAAAGTATCGTTTGTCAAAAAAAAATTCTTTCGTACTCTTATAGAGTATTATCCAAATAATTCAAAACAGTTCTTTAATTGGATGCACACCCCGTTCTTCATAGGAAAATCATGGAAAAACATTTTCGATATCTGATTTTTTTTCTCGGAAAGTATCGTTTGTCAATATAAAAAATTCTTTCGCACTCTTATAGAGTATTAGCCAAATAATTCAAAACCGATTCTTAATTGGATGCACACCCCGTTCTTCATAGGAAAATCATGGAAAAACATTTTCGATATCTGATTTTTTTTCTCGGAAAGTATCGTTTGTCAAGAAAAAATTCTTTCGTACTCTCGTAGAGTATTATCCAAATAATTCAAAACCGATTTTTAATTGGATGCACACCCCGTTCTTCATAGGAAAATCATGGAAAAACATTTTCGATATCTGAATTTTTTTCTCGGAAAGTATCGTTTGTCAAGAAAAAATTCTTTCGCACTCTTATAGAGTATTAGCCAGATAATTCAAAACCGATTTTAATTGGATGCACACCCCGTTCTTCATAGAAAAATCATGGAAAAACATTTTCGATATCTGAATTTTTTTTCTCGGAAAGTATCGTTTGTCAAGAAAAAATTTTTTCGCACTCTTATAGAGTATTAGCCAAATAATTCAAAACCGATTTTTAATTGGATGCACACCCCGTTCTTCATAGGAAAATCATGGAAAAACATTTTCGATATCTGAATTTTTTTCTCGGAAAGTATCGTTTGTCAAGAAAAAATTCTTTCGTACTCTCGTAGAGTATTATCCAAATAATTCAAAACCGATTTTTAATTGGATGCACACCCCGTTCTTCATAGGAAAATCATGGAAAAACATTTTCAATATCTGATTTTTTTTTTCTCGAAAAGTATCGTTTGTCAAGAAAAAATTCTTTCGCACTCTTATAGAGTATTAGCCAAATAATTCAAAACCGATTTTTAATTGGATGCACACCCCGTTCTTCATAGGAAAATCATGGAAAAACATTTTCGATATCTGAATTTTTTTTCTCGGAAAGTATCGTTTGTCAAGAAAAAATTCTTTCGCACTCTTATAGAGTATTAGCCAAATAATTCAAAACCGATTTTTAATTGGATGCACACCCCGTTCTTCATAGGAAAATCATGGAAAAACATTTTCGATATCTGAATTTTTTTCTCGGAAAGTATCGTTTGTCAAGAAGAAATTCTTTCGTACTCTCGTAGAGTATTATCCAAATAATTCAAAACCGATTTTTAATTGGATGCACACCCCGTTCTTCATAGGAGAATCATGGAAAAACATTTTCAATATCTGATTTTTTTTTTCTCGGAAAGTATCGTTTGTCAAGAAAAAATTATTTCGCACTCTTATAGAGTATTAGCCAAATAATTCAAAACCGATTTTTAATTGGATGCACACCCCGTTCAGCATAGGAAAATCATGGAAAAACATTTTCAATATCTGATTTTTTTTTCTCGGAAAGTATCGTTTGTCAAGAAAAAATTCTTTCGTACTCTTATAGTATTATCCAAATAATTCAAAACCGTTTTTATTGGATGCACACCCCGTTCTTCATAGGAAAATCATGGAAAAACATTTTCGATATCTGATTTTTTTCTCGGAAAGTATCGTTTGTCAAGAAAAAATTCTTTCGCACTCTCGTATAGAGTATTAGCCAAATAATTCAAAACCGATTTTTAATTGGATGCACACCCCGTTCTTCATAGAAAAATCATGGAAAAACATTTTCGATATCTGAATTTTTTTTCTCGGAAAGTATCGTTTGTCAAGAGAAAATTTTTTCTTACTCTTATAGAGTATTAGCCAAATAATTCAAAACCGATTTTTAATTGGATGCACACCCCGTTCTTCATAGGAAAATCATGGAAAAACATTTTCGATATCTGAATTTTTTTCTCGGAAAGTATCGTTTGTCAAGAAAAAATTCTTTCGTACTCTCTTAGAGTATTATCCAAATAATTCAAAACCGATTTTTAATTGGATGCACACTCCGTTCTTCATAGGAAAATCATGGAAAAACATTTTCGATATCTGAATTTTTTTCTCGGAAAGTATCGTTTGTCAAGAAAAAATTCTTTCGTACTCTCGTAGAGTAGTATCCAAATAATTCAAAACCGATTTTTAATTGGATGCACACCCTGTTCTTCATAGGAAAATCATGGAAAAACATTTTCGATATCTGAATTTTTTTCTCGGAAAGTATCGTTTGTCAAGAAAAAATTCTTTCGTACTCTCGTAGAGTATTATCCAGATAATTCAAAACCGATTTTTTATTGGATGCACACCCCGTTCTTCATAGGAAAATCATGGAAAAACATTTTCAATATCTGATTTTTTTTTCTCGGAAAGTATCGTTTGTCAAGAAAAAATACTTTCGCACTCTTATAGAGTATTGGCCAAATAATTCGAAACCGATTTTTAATTGGATGCACACCCCGTTCTTCATAGGAAAATCATGGAAAAACATTTTCGATATCTGAATTTTTTTCTCGGAAAGTATCGTTTGTCAAGAAAAAATTCTTTCGTACTCTCGTAGAGTATTATCCAAATAATTCAAAACCGATTTTAAATTGGATGCACACCCCGTTCTTCATAGGAAAATCATGGAAAAACATTTTCGATATCTGAATTTTTTTTCTCGGAAAGTATCGTTTGTCAAGAAAAAATTCTTTCGCACTCTTATAGAGTATTAGCCAAATAATTCAAAACCGATTTTTAATTGGATGCACCCCCGTTCTTCATAGGAAAATCATGGAAAAACATTTTCGATATCTGAATTTTTTCTCGGAAAGTATCGTTTGTCAAGAAAAAATTCTTTCGTACTCTCGTAGAGTATTATCCAAATAATTCAAAACCGATTTTAAATTGGATGCACACCCCGTTCTTCATAGGAAAATCATGGAAAAACATTTTCAATATCTGATTTTTTTTTCTCGGAAAGTATCGTTTGTCAAGAAAAAATTCTTTCGCACTCTTATAGAGTATTAGCCAAATAATTCAAAACCGATTTTTAATTGGATGCACACCCCGTTCTTCATAGGAAAATCATGGAAAAACATTTTCGATATCTGAATTTTTTTCTCGGAAAGTATCGTTTGTCAAAAAAAAATTCTTTCGTACTCTCGTAGAGTATTATCCAAATAATTCAAAACCGATTTTTAATTGGATGCACACCCCGTTCTTCATAGGAAAATCATGGAAAAACATTTTCGATATCTGAATTTTTTTCTCGGAAAGTATCGTTTGTCAAGAAAAAATTCTTTCGCACTCTTATAGAGTATTAGCCAAATAATTCAAAACCGATTTTTAATTGGATGCACACCCCGTTCTTCATAGGAAAATCATGGAAAAACATTTTCGATATCTGAATTTTTTTCTCGGAAAGTATCGTTTGTCAAGAAAAAATTCTTTCGCACTCTTATAGAGTATTAGCCAAATAATTCAAAACCGATTTTTAATTGGATGCACACCCCGTTCTTCATAGGAAAATCATGGAAAAACATTTTCGATATCTGAATTTTTTTCTCGGAAAGTATCGTTCGTCAAGAAAAAATTCTTTCGCACTCTTATAGAGTATTAGCCAAATAATTCAAAACCGATTTTTGATTGGATGCACACACCGGTCTTCATAGGAAAATCATGGAAAAACATTTTCGATATCTGAATTTTTTTCTCGAAAAGTATCGTTTGTCAGGAAAAAAGTCTTTCGTACTCTCGTAGAGTATATTATTCAAATAATTCAAAACCGTTTTTTAATTGAATGCACACACCGGTCTTCATAAGAAAATCATTGAAAAACATTTTCGATATCTGAATTTTTTTCTCGGAAAGTATCGTTTGTCAAGAAAAAATTATTTCGCACTCTTATACAGTATTAGCCAGATAATTCAAAACCAATTTTTAATTGGATGCACACCCCGTTCTTCATAGGAAAATCAAGGAAATACATTTTCATATCTGAATTTTTTTCTCTACGAGAGTACAAAAGAGGTTTTTCTTGACAAACGATACTTTCCGAGAAAAAAAATTCAGATATCGAAAATGTATTTCCTTGATTTTCCTATGAAGAACGGGGTGTGCATCCAATTAAAAATTGGTTTTGAATTATCTGGCTAATACTGTATAAGAGTGCGAAATAATTTTTTCTTGACAAACGATACTTTCCGAGAAAAAAATTCAGATATCGAAAATGTTTTTCAATGATTTTCTTATGAAGAACGGGGTGTGCATCCAATTAAAGAACTGTTTTGAATTATTTGGATAATACTCTATAAGAGAACGAAAGAATTTTTTCTTGACAAACGATACTTTCTGAGAAAAAAATTCAGATATCGAAAATGTTTTTCCATGATTTTCCTATGAAGAACGGGGTGTGCATCCAATTAAAAATCGGTTTTGAATTATTTGGATAATACTCTACGAGAGTACGAAAGAATTTTTTCTTGACAAACGATACTTTCCGAGAAAAAAATTCAGATATCGAAAATGTTTTTCCATGATTTTCCTATGAAGAACAGGGTGTGCATCCAATTAAAAATCGGTTTTGAATTATTTGGCTAATACTCTATAAGAGTGCGAAAGAATTTTTTTTTTACAAACGATACTTTCCGAGAAAAAAAATTCAGATATCGAAAATGTTTTTCCATGATTATCCTATGAAGAACGGGGTGTGCATCCAATTAAAAATCGGTTTTGAATTATCTGGCTAATACTCTATAAGAGTGCGAAAGAATTTTTTCTTGACAAACGATACTTTCTGAGAAAAAAATTCAGATATCGAAAATGTTTTTCCATGATTTTCCTATGAAGAACGGGGTGTGCATCCAATTAAAGAACTGTTTTGAATTATTTGGATAATACTCTATAAGAGTACGAAAGAATTTTTTCTTGACAAACGATACTTTCTGAGAAAAAAATTCAGATATCGAAAATGTTTTTCCATGATTTTCCTATGAAGAACGGGGTGTGCATCCAATTAAAAATCGGTTTTGAATTATTTGGATAATACTCTACGAGAGTACGAAAGAATTTTTCTTTGACAAACGATACTTTCCGAGAAAAAAATTCAGATATCGAAAATGTTTTTCCATGATTTTCCTATGAAGAACGGGGTGTGCATCCAATAAAAGAACAATTTTGAATTATTTGGATAATACTTTATAAGAGTACGAAAGAATTTTTTCTTGACAAACGATACTTTCCGAGAAAAAAATTCAAATATCGAAAATGTTTTTCCATGATTTTCCTATGAAGAACGGGGTGTGCATCCAATTAAAGAACTGTTTTGAATTATTTGGATAATACTCTATAAGAGTACGAAAGAATTTTTTCTTGACAAACGATACTTTCTGAGAAAAAAATTCAGATATCGAAAATGTTTTTCGATATCCAACTAATTCAAAACCGTTTTTTAATTGGATGCACATCCTGTTCTTTATAGGAAAATCATAAAAAAACATTTTCGATATCGAAATTTTTTTTGGTCGAAAATTATCATTTGTGTAGCAGAAATTCGTTTCCATTTCGTCTTCTCAAGAATTCAGCTACTCCAATTTGTATCGATGTACAACACGCCGAAAAAAACAACATAAGTAATTTTGTCATGTGAGTTTTGTTTCTTAATAAGTCTAATTAGTATTGCAACACGTTCATAATAATTGTTTATACAGCCTACGATCACTATGTAACTCCTGGCTGACAAATATTATGTAGAATGTACATATAAAAGGAATTTACATCAATCCGGCAACACTGTACACTTACTTCCCTATAGTTCGTACGCGACAGTCCCCACGTCATAAAGTGTGGATGAGAATGTGTGGGTAACTTCACACTAATTGTATAATTGCCCCTTGCACTTGGGAACAGAGCAATGAAATGGCATTCCAGCTGGAAAAAATTGCAAGATTAGCATAAAACGAACCGAAACTAAAATCGAAATAACCTCTAACATGAAAAGCAAAACTTTTATGAACTAGAAGTAAAACGAATAAACTAGTCGAAAAATATAAAAAGGCCTTTTCCTTACCTGTTAAGAACTGTTGTAACACCAAAACAAATAGAATTTTAAGCAATAAACTCCGAAAAACACTCACAATTCTGGCAAAACGTGAACAGACATCAACTGTCACCTACAAATGATTGACTACTCAAACACTTCACCCCCCTACCGCTGTCATTCTGTTTCATGGCCTTGTGTTCTAGTAAGGTATTGATTCAATTAGGTAGGTTGACAACTATCACTTTGACATAAGACTATTATTGTCAAGGATAATTCAGATCATATTCATAGTTTCCTCATTGTTATCAGTGATTTAGTGTTTAGTTGAATCAAAAAATGTCTTGTACATTTTCAAATGAGGAACATGCCGACTTCATACTTGTTTATGGCTTTAGTGGGGGCAATGGAGTAGAAGCTAAAAGGGAGTACGGAAGGCGATTACCTGACCGAAGAGTGCCGAAGAATTTATTATTTGTGGAAGATTTCAATTACATACGAAGACATGGACGATTTCCAACAGCAGAATGTAAGGATAATCATGAAAGAAATATATTGCGATGGAAGAAAATATTTTGAATTCAGTTCGAACTGATCCATAAATAATTACGAGAAGCATTAGTAATGGCCTTAATATTCCCCATACCACAGTTTGGCGTAGAATCCTTTTCACATTCAAATAGTACAGAGATCACAGAACGCGGACAATATTCCTAGAATTAACTTCAGTAGATGGGTACTACGACATCCTCGAATATTGAATAGATGTCTGTTCGCAGCCCAATTTCTCGTGATGGTGTTTTTAATTCTAGAAATCATCATATCTGGGCAACAAATGCAAATCCATTTCTCATAAGACATTCTCATTCTCAACATACATTTTCCTTGGACGTATGGTGCGGTGTTTATGACAATAAAAAAAAGCCTATTTTCTACCTATTTTTTAACTGGTGAAGTATACCTGGAATTTTGGAAAATGTGTTACCAGTTTTGCTCTATGATGAGAATGTGAACCCTGTTGGCATGTTCTTTCAGCACGATGTGCAGCGCCACATTAAAAACTAATCGTACATTGAAAACGACGATTTCAGTAATTCATGGATTGGCCGGGAAGGCCCTCATAATTGGCCATCAAGATCCCCTGATTCGAATAACGTAGATTATTATGTCTGGGGTCACATGAAATAGTTAGTTTATTCCTCTGAAATCAATACTGAGGATTAGGTCATCAGAAAAATGGAAGAGGCTAGCTAGAAAATGAAAAACAATCCAAATGTGATTCCGAAATCAGTTCGAGATATTCTGAAACGAGCAAGAAAATGTTCAGATCAAAATGGAGGACATTTCGAGCCATTTTTGTAGTTATTTTTCCTATTATTTTGTAACTATATTTTTTCGTTCATACTTGTTTCAAAATATACGATATCAAACTAATGCAACTCAATTCTCAATAAATAAGAACTGAAATGGCATACAACAGCTATAAAAAAGAAACAAATGTAAAAATGAATTACAATAAAGTGATGTTAAAATAATTATGGATTCAATATTTTTGATAATTCATTTTAAAAGTCATTTCACACTACTTTCAGGTATCTAAGTTCTTAGAAACTTCACTGTTACGTTGAAAATTTGTGCAGCAATAATGTCTGCGGGAAAATTTGAAGTACTCGTCTCAGTTTAGTTTTTACTGGTGTTTTCTAATATCAAAACAGACTTTCAAAATTTTCCATGTACAGAGTGTTTCGAGGATTCGAAAGATTCATAATTTTATGTTAACACAGCCCTGGATCTTTAAGGCGTTTATTGCATGATACGTTTGGGCCCTCTATTAGGATGATATTTGCCATATATGGAGAACATATACCGGGTGGTTCGTTTGATATGTCCTCAGAGAAAAACGTTCAGAATTCATAAAAAACCCTGTATCTCCGCTTCGAAGACAGTAGGACCCAATAAATGGGGTGCCTTCAGAACCGCCTCGGTGTCACCTACGCACCTGTGAAGTGTTTCCGTTTCCCAATGAAACACCATGTATAATAGTTGCTATAATATACTAATTATTGGATGACAGGATGAGGTGATGAAACATATACATTGCTATGGCATTCGTGATTGCCAGCTTGAATTGATCCGTAGTTACCTGAGCAATTGAAAGCAGAGAGTTTCTATTGATACGGGCGACATAGTTCACATGTCCAAGAATGGAATAGTTAATTCGGGTGTGCCTCAGGAAGTGTTCTGGGGCCCCTTATTTCTTTTTAAATATATAAATGGTCTGCCTAAGGTATTGTCTGAGTTAATTATAAGAATCATAAAAAAATGCTATTTTGTTTGTAGATGACGCGAATGTTGATGAAACTGATTGTGTTATGATGTTTAGGATCGTTCAATAAAGAAAACTTTTCCGCCAACAGTTGATTTTAATAAGAGCTCAATTAAAATTGCACATTCCATCAAATGTTTGAGTGTTCATGTTGACACTCATCTGAATTGGCATCAACATATTCATGAACTGAGTAAAAGATTGAATCAGGCTTTGTATATGATAAGAGTGTTATTACGCCGTGTGGTCTGTCTATTTTGCTAATTTTGATTCCCGATTTAGATATGGAATTTTATTTGGGGTGGTAGTTCTGAGAATTCTAAGATATTTCTACTTTGAAAATTTGCTCTGAGATCCATGCTTGGTTGGAAGTTTCGAGAGTCGTGTAGGGGACGGTTCAGGAATATTTAATATTATTATTTAATACCTTTTTTGTAACATATATTTTAGAATGCATTCTCTTCGTGAGAAAAAATCCGCATTTTGAAATTCTTAAAAATAACAAACACTAGGCGCAAAATTCCCTTTCACTTTCCCTAACACTTTGACACTCACAGAAAAAATACCCAATGTACAGGGTGTCCCGTAATTAGACCGACAAACATTATAGATCGTATTTTAGACAGATTCGACCCAAATCATATAATCCAAAATTGCTTCGTTAAGGAGCTAGTGCCCTTTGAAGATGACATCCTGTCCACACTTTTCGCCACATATTCGCAAAACGGAGTTACATAAAGTGCTGAAAGTTTACACATTGGCTAATATCAAAAATACGCATCGATTAGATTGAGTGCATTTCTTTCATGTCAAGTACAATCGTATAATTTGGGGGGGGGGGACGAGGGGTGTTTTTTTAGTTGAAACTTTTTTAACAATAAAGTGAAAGCAGAGAATAATATTAATCGATATAAATCAACCAATATTAAACTCATACTTCGGAGCTAACTTTGTCCTTGTCCGAGACAAAATGCAAGGAAGTGGTATCCATCAGAGCACCTATGGATGGCCATTTCGTCCTTATTAGGACTCATCAGCACAGGTTAGCTCTGAATGATAGACAAGGACGAAGTTAGCCCCGAAGTATGAGTTTAATATTGGTTGATTTATATCGATTAATATTATTCTCTGCTTTCACTTTATTGTTTTTCAATATTCATGGCGATGTGTACGCGTTAAACCAACTTTTTAACTTTCATTATTTCGCGAGATTTACATCATATTCATAAACTCTGATGTTTTTTTTGAAAAAAGATGCTTTTGTATAATAACGCCCAGATGCACCATTTCTGAAAAAAATAGATTCGAATTTTCTCTCTTTTCACTAAGTACCTACTCAATGTTCACATTTGTTTTGAATTTATTTTCACTTGATAATGGTTAGGCATCTTGTTTCAAGAAAAAACATCAGAGTTACTGAATATGATGTAAATCTTGCGAAATAATAAAAGTTAAAAAAGTTTCAACTGAAAATAATAATGAATTCAATTGGAATATTGAAACAAAGAATCAATATATTTCTATAACATGATATCCGTTTCGAGTGAAATTTATTTTGTGAATGAAGACGGATATACTGATTTTTTATGCAAAATTTTGTGGCCATAGTGTTAGCAGAACCATAAAAAATTCAATTGGAATATTGAAAAGAAGAATCTATATATTTCCATAACATGATATCCGATTCGGGTGAAATTTATTTTTTTTATATTATTTTGAGAATGAAGATAAACTGAAATTTCATTCAGAATTTCAAGGGAATCGTATCATCAGAACCATAGAATTTAATTTTTTTAATTATTCATTTTTTTACATACAGCGAAATCTCCCAAGAGCGGACGCCGTTGCTTTTGTCCGGACGTGGAAGGTGTACACTTGTGAGAAGGTGCAAAATAAACACGAAGAGAAATGAAAACGAAAAAAAACAAATCATTCATTGAAATATAATCATAAAACTGACTGCGAACTGATGAAATATCTTTCGCGACATATTTGTCAGCTCCATCTTCTCTTTTAACGTCAGAAATAAATAATAATAATAAATAATCATATAAGATATACAAATGAAGGGGATTCCCCGAAATTCTTTTTTGCGGTTAAATGAAGAAATAACTACGAGAATCTTCTATGAAAACGTACGTTTGTGCTCACTTGCCGGCAAGAAAGTTATGGTGTCTGTGTCCGTCTGATAAGAGTTGTCCGCTCCTGAGTATAATCTCCAAGAAAATTTCTCGGTTTCAGGTTAATTGTCCGTTTAAGAGGAGTGTCAGCTTATGAGGAGTGTCCGCCAAGAGATGTTTCACTTTATTTTATTTTCTGAAGAATTTCCAGAATTTGAATCCGATGTGCTAAGATTCTGCATTTACATATTTGGTATCAACCTCAAGTCCCATAATAATAAAATTTCGAGGTTATAGTCTCATTGTTCCACCAATGAATGATCGCTCAAAAGCTCCTGCTCAGGGTTTTTTCAAAATTTTTAAACAAATGCCGTTAGATATTCTGGTTGCAAATTTTGCGCGAATGATGTTTACGATACCCTTATCTTGGAGTTTTGTATTTAACCGATGGAATTGTGTCTCTAATGAAGATATAAAAATGCTAGCAGATCCTCCGGGTTTCTCGAGCGGTTCATTTTCACCTAAGGGTTGTTGAGAAGTCGATGTAAAGGTAGCCTATGTGCTTTTACGAATTATTTATTGAAATTTTTTTTTTCACCCCCAAGTCCTGAAAGTAAATCGTAGTTTCGTGCTACACTGTTACCTTTTCCTGAGGGATCGGATTCGGAAAAATAAAAAAAAACTCATTTATAAATCTTTACAACTAAATCTATTGAATCTCAACTTTGAACAATCGCTTATAAAACATTATTTACCACTTTCATAAAACACATCAATGCAGTTACAAATTTTGAAAAACAAATAATTTTCAGCTCACGTACATATCACAAAAAAGATTCTCGTCTTACAAATCGCAATTTAGGAATCTCTTACTAGTGAGAAACTCTCCGTTCTACGTAGAAATACACCTGATTTTCAATATGAAATTGTCCTATCTTTTTCAGTTCTTATTCTAGGTGAGATATTCTGAAACGAGCAAGAAAATGTTCAGATCGAAATGGAGGACATTTCGAGCCATTTTTGTAGTTATTTTTCCTATTATTTTGTTACTATATTTTTTCGTTCATACTTGTTTCAAAATATACGATATCAAACTAATGCAACTCAATTCTCAATAAATAGGAACTGAAATGGCATACAACAGCTATAAAAAAGAAACAAGGTGTCCCATTCGAAAAAATATAGTTGCATTTTATGTGGCTGGAATCACGGCCTTCTAAACCTCCAGGCCCGGCTGTAGCCAAGAGCGGCAACGCTGGAGAGAGGTATACCCTCCCGACATATTACAAGCAATTTCAAGCAAAGCCTTCGAAAGTAGTCTCTATGGACAGTTGTGTTACAGGCGCAAGCGTGAGCGCTAGTTAATATATAGTGGTAAATTATTGAGGTTTTAGTGTTGATTGTGGTCTTAAATGTAAAAATAAGTTAATAACAGTTGAATATTGTAATTGTTCGTGTGCTGTGAGCAGTGAAAGTGTTTGTGATATTGGTGTTAGTGAATTTTCCTTGGGATAACTACTTTCGTGTTTTTGTAAGTGTCTCAACCTATAAATCAAACTCATCTGCTTCGATAAATGGTACGAACGTTTGTATTTCATCGTGTAGAAGTAATATCTATAGATTATAGAGTATATACTATATAATCTTGGTGATATCCGTCTAAAAAAATTGGAATATTTCAATTGTTTCAGTTTGCCGAAATATGAACAGCGTAAGCTACCTATTTATAGATAAGGGCCATACCGCGAAATTTATTCCAACAAAAGTTTTGTTTGTGAAAAACATTTCGATTTCAACCATATCATCAAGTTCGATAAACATTCACAAGTAGATGGAACAATTAAATTATACTTCTTTGAGATAGAAACTTTGAAAGAACTGACCCATTTAACTCTATTATCGTTCATACCTATGTGCTCTATTTCAAAATATATTTTGAATGATACCGTTACTTTTTTTGAAGAGTTTCGGAAAAATAAATTTTGTGTTAACTGATTATTCATAGCATTGAATTGGACTTTTATCACCTATTAAAAATTCGCAGAAAATTGTAGAAACTTGTGGTTTGAATTCGAAGTTCATTCTAAATTCGCTTAGTTCCATTTTTTCCAATCTTTCTCAATAATTACGTGAAGAATACGAAAAATGACAATCACATAGAAGTGGTAGGAATAAATTTATCGGAGTTAATTCTATTTGAAAGTAATATAAGTTCAAGTTTTCTGGCGAGAGACACCTTCCCGTGTATTTTGCTGGACAATAAATGGATTCAACCATCAACCAATTCGCTTTAATTTCAATTTTTCCATTTATATACAATTTATTGACTGAGCAGGGCATACTTCCACCCTTTTTTAAATATTCGTCGGAAAACATACTAAACAACATCTGGAAATATTGAACGTTCGAAATATCGTATCTCTCGTGCGAGAGGTATATCTCCCAAAGATCGTCTTTTGCGGCGTTGCGCTTGAGGCGCCCGGCCATGTCTTTAGAAGGCCGTGCTGGAATTATCAATGTCAAAGATAGATAGAAATAAATATAGAGAGAGATTTTATAAATGTGTAGGTTCGCATAAAAAGCAGCAAAATGAAAATAATTCATAGCCAACTGCGATGTTACAATCATTTATAAAGACCCCGTATTTGTATTCCCAGGAAATACACCAAGATAGAGTTCTCAGGGTAGGCTTTGTTCGATCTCGTGAGATTTTTCACTAAATCTACTTGATGTTCTTCGATGGTGATGATGAATAAAACACTCACTGGGTGATTTTTAAAATGATTTAATTTGTATAATGCTGATTCACTTTGAAAATAAATGTATGATTGTACTACGTACGTTATGAGAATTGAGTAATGAAAAAATGTACATGTGTACGTGAAGGGATGCTTTGCTCGAATGGTCGAACCAGAGCCAACGCCCAACAGCTGCAGTACCGCAGGGCAAAGATTAAGGAGAAATAAAGATGGGAAACGAAGCGACTACGGTTACGCGAGCGCCATCTAGTGGTTTCACTAGTAAACGTCCTGGTTAAAAATATTATCATATGGGCCAGTTATAAAGGAAAAAACCAAAACTGAAATGTTCTATGCAACATTTATCTTGTGATGTGAGGTTATTTCTGAATTTGCCTTCGCTACAAGTGCCTTAACAATTACAACAGCCTTCGGTTTTGAATTTTGTTTATTTTCAACTGTCAAGATGAGTGTTCATTATTGTGTTGTTATGGACTGCAACAACAGTAAAAATAATAAACCAGGCATCACGTAATTTAATTTTCAAAAGACATGAAACGGTAAGTTTTGAATCTTTTTGAAACTACTAAGCCATTTTTAAAATTATTTACGTTGTGTCTCAGAGCTGAATTTTTTCTGGTGTGTTTTTTGTACATATTTTCACTCATGCCCAATATGCTTTGCCTCTTCTCTTACTTTGTTTCAATATCAATAATAATATTCAATGATATTTCAAGGGCTCAAAAATGGTTGGAATTTTCTGGACGGCACGATTTAGATTTGGGCGCAAAACAATACAGTATATTATGTAGTGAGCATTTCTCCCCAGAGAAATTTGAATGTGAATTTCCACGGAGATTATTATTTCCTGACAGTATTCCACACATTGGCGGACCTCGATTGGATGTTCTTCCTGTGTCCAAATGATAATTCATGAGAATATAATGATTGCTCCACCTCATTTTTTCTATGATTTTTATTTATATGTATATTCAACTTATTTTTTACAAGAATTCTTTATTGGGGCTGTGATTTATCATATTTATACTTATATATTTTTGTTATTCAATAATAGGAATTCATTATATTTATAATGTACATAATATATTTATTTGTTTCATTTATATATCTATAATTATGTCATATTTTTATTTACCGAATAAAAAATTTCACAAAAAAATTTTTTCTTTCATTATAATCTGTTCATTTATGAGATTATCTCCATATTGGTTTTGGTATGAAAAATGAGTATAATATTATTGTTTATAATTTTACTCATTTTTCATTGAATAGCTAGTATAAAAAAATTCTGCGTATGCGGAGAAACGGAAAATCTAGATTCAAAATTCCCGCTACAAGTAGATTTTTCTTTTCTATATCTGTCTTCAGCGCCATCTAACATCTCACTAGTAAAATCTGGGGCTAAAATGTGGTCGTTTTTTAGTACTAGCGTAGTAGGCGCGTTTCCATCTTCGTCGTCCCTTATCTTTGCCGCAGGGGCAAGCTCCCCTCGTGCCATTAGTAAAGAGGGTGCGCCCATGCCGAGCTCATAGGCGTGAGCGTATAACATAAAATGATTAAAATGAATATGAATATAAAAATTGAAGGAAACAATACATGCCGCCCGCCTTGAAAGGATCGGCTTTCAAAATAATACTAACTTATCAATATATGATAACAATATAATATAATATAGTAACTTATTATACTAATAGTTTATGGGTAGAGCACACATTTTGGAAACTGGTCTCTTTAAAACTCCATTAACGGTCTTCACATTAACAACACGCAATTCCATCTTCACCGGGAAACACCTTGATGATTCGGCCCATTTTCCAGCAAAAGGGGCTGTGTTGTTTTCCTTGAGTAGAACCAGAGTGCCTGTTTCCAGATTTGGGGTAGATTGTCTCCATTTCATCTTTTCTTGGAGATGGTTTAAGTATTCATGCTACCATCTTTGCCAAAAATGTTGCATTTGTTTTTGGATATTCTTGAAGGGACAAACGATTGCTTGCTACATGTCTGACATCATCCTGAGGTAGAATGGTCAATGGCTCGAGTTACAATTCTATCCGGAATTGTCTACCGCTGCACCTTCGCATCTTCACATAGGAACTGCTGACGCGTCACTTCCAGGTGCATCACACGAATAGATATATACAGGTCATTTGTATTGTATAGAGTTAGTCTTGACATAAAACCCATTTGTATCGTATCGTTTATTATTGAATTAAATTGTCTTAAATCTCGTTTTGAATCCTCAAAACATAATTGGCGCAGTCGACGGAGTTTTCGCAGTTTTTCATCGTGAATAAACGTTAGAGCACTCTATTAAGTGAAAATCGAACCTTATTACTGAACTTTGGTGCAGTTTTTCCAACTACAATTGGTCCAGGTCCAACATCCATAGCGGAGAACAGAGACAGAGAATGCAATTGTGGAAAGCACTAACAAGCTGGTGAGATTATTATTGATACATTAATTTTTGTTTATGTCAGACTCCTCTGATTCCTCATCCATCGATTCCTTGTTTGAAAACGATTGTGATTCAGAGCCAAATTCTTTTAATTTAAAAAACGAAAGTGAATTAGAAACCGATTTTTTGGGTTCATTCATAAATCTTTCATTAACTAATACAAACACAAAAATGCCAGCACCTCCAGCATTTGACGTTAAAAATTTAAATGTTATCCCTGATTTTGATGGGAACCCAAATAAATTGCATAGATTCATTCAAGCTTCTGAAGCAATTTTACTGCATTATTTTGATCTAGAAAATACAAATAATTTTCAAAATACCCTTCTGTTGAACGGAATTTTAAATAAGCTCCAGAAGAAATCGTGGCTATACATGGAGCCACAAATTCATGGGACAATATTAAAAATGCCCTTTATTAAATTTTGGTGATCAAAGAGACGAAAATTGTCTCAATCAAGATTTAGTTAATTTAAGACAAAATTTCAATGAAACTCCTCAAGAATTTCACGAAAAAATAATAGGGGAAAGTGAGGTAATACGATCCCTAAGAGTCAAATGATCCCCTGCCGTAAATCAGAAACAGCTTGTACCATCTATCCAAAAACAGATGAACATGTTTCCTGCACCCCTGCGAGTTACCTGTGAAATGTCAATGCGGTGCGACTGCTTGGCGTGATCTTATTAAAAAATAATCAAAAAGTGTGGCTCTGATCTAAGGTAAGCATGTTTTTGGACTTTCGTTTTTTTTACATGTAAGTGTTTACTGAAATGTTGTTTTATTTGCGGGTATAAGTAGCAGTTAGCTAATATTTAAGCAATGTTCGATCATCGCACGCGGTATGTGAATGTTTTGTTTTGATCGATATTTTGTAATTAATATTTGGGGTGAAATGATCCCTTTTGTGTGTCTAAAATGATCCCTGGAATCATTTCACCCCATTAATAGTTTTTGTTTACAGATCATGCCGAGAATTTATAAACGTAAAACTAATCGCCAAAAGAGGCCTGAAGAACAAATGCAAAGGCATTAGAGATGGTATGGCTTACAAAACCGCGAGAAGAGAATTCGAGGTCTCTGTGATGGTAATAGAAGAAGAGCCAAAGGTTAAAATAAAATAGCTGTAGGCTCAGCTAAAAAGTTAGGTAGCAAACAAACAGTGTTCAACCTAGAACAAGAACTGGAACTTGTTGACATGGAGTCCAGAATAATATATGGGCTGACCACTCAGGATTTCCTAACCTCAGTCCACCAAAAATGGCAGAAAGAAATAATTTACCGCATCAATTTTCCGAAGCTACAGGAAAAGTTGGACTTGAATGGCTTCGTGGATTTAGACGTAGACATCCAGACATTACAATGCGTGCGCGAGGTTTTAATAAGAATGTGGTGGATGAATTTCTCTCGACTATGAGAAACGCCCAAGAAAAATATTATTTTTCAACCCATCGAATATTTTTGTTTTGTGTTACATGCTTACATACTTAAATTTTTATGAACAATACATATTATCATTTAAATTTACAGCAGGGTTTTTTATTGCATTTTTATATGATATTTATCAACTTATAGTATAATGATCCCTGGGATCATTTTGCCCCTACCCCAGGGATCATTTTATCCACAGGGGTGTATAAAATGATCCTTTACTAAATTTTAACAAAAATATCTAATACAAAAAAACTACATAGATGAAATGAAAATTATGTGGGCAGACACAAAGTTAAGTAAACTCACTACCTTCAACAATTGAAATCTTGCGGTTTTGCCTTCAACTCTAGCCACAATTGAAATTTTCCCTTAAGGGGATCATTATACCTCACCTTCCCCTAACCATACTAAACACTATTTGCAACTATATTGACCTAAAATGCGAAGCTGCTTTAAGGCCAAGTAAGAGAGAATTTTTCACTAAGCAAGCATTAAAAACTTTTTTAGCGGGATTAAGAGAACCCTTAGGGCCAATAATTAGGGCAATGAGACCTGATTCTTTAGCTCAAGCTCTACAATTTATTATTGAGGAAGATAATATCAAACATTATCAAAAATCAAACGCAATCTCTAATAGAAGGAATACCAGTTTCCAAAACATTTCAAAAAATAATTATAATCATTCAATGAAATTTCAGAATAACAATCAAAATTATGGTTTTTCAAATCAACAACCTACAACAAGTCAATTTCCTAGTGTGCCTATAAATCTTCAGCGAAATCCGAATTATAAAGAACCAAAATTTTTCACAAATTCGCAAGTCTTCGGTAGACCTCAACCTCAATTACAAAAAACCTACACCAATGAGTATTTCTACCAATTTTCACAAAAACCCACTCCGATGAGCATTTCCACCAATAATACCAATCCAAAATTTAAATCAAAAAATATGAATCGAAATTTTTACCCAAGAAACAATTCAAGACCTAATTTTGTAAGCGAAGAACTATTCAACACAGAATATTGCGAGGAAGAATCTCCTCAAGATTTTCCTGAAAATTTCGAAGAATACGCGCAAGAATATAATTTCGATGAAAATGGAGAAAATTTTCAAATAGATTCTGCCCAAGACCCGAACACATAGAATACCATCTTTCTAGTAACAAAAAAGAATTACCATATATAACCATAAAAAATCCACCTTTAAAACTATTAATTGATACCGGATCTACAAAATCATTTATAAATCCAGATCTTGCCAACAAATATTATCCAAAATTTATATTTAAAGAACCATTTACAGTTTCAACCGTTTTCCAAAGTTCTTCACATAATTACTGTGCGGAAATACCAATATTTTCTGAATTTAATTATGATGATCGATTCAAATTTTACTTATTTAAATTTCATAATGTTTATGACGGACTTATAGGTTTAGACATTTGAAAAATTCTAAAAGCTACCCTCAATTTCAAAGAATCAACACTAATCACACCATCTGCGAATATTCCTATCAAATACCAACCATCACAAACGAAAATTCCTTTCAAAATTAAAATTGATGCTAATACTAAAATTATAACCAAAATTCCTGTTAAACAAAGAAATAGCGATATTCTTATACCGGAACAAATCGTTCAAAACTGTGAAATACCAGAAATAATAACAAATTCCAAAAATGGATTAGCAAATGTTGAAATTTTAAATAAAACTGATGAAAATTTAAAATTTAATCCTTATGCTAGATGATCCAATTGAATCTATACCATTAATAACGAAGATTATGAATTTTTGCTATAGATGCTGTATCTAACACAAAAAATCCAGATATTGAAAAACTTATTAGGACCTCTCATATGAATGAAGAAGAAAAAAACAGATTTTGAACTTTGTAAAAATTATTCGGATATCTTTCAGTTAGAAAATCAACAGCTTTCTTTTTCAAATCAGTAAAACATTCCATCAATACAAAAAATGATATACCAATATACA
>CM024246.1:45150682-45191769 GCA_013421045.1 Propylea japonica | reverse complement strand
AAATTAGCGTCATAACCACTTAGGTTGTGAAATACTACAGGGTCGTATGACTATCCTTATAATTTATGTTACAGCCCTCATGAGCGGCTCCACGGTAATTGTTCTCTGCTATAATATGATTATGATCTCGTACTTTTTTCTCTCCAAGTTTGAAACTTTCTTCGCAGATATGACAGTGGGTAGCCTTGAAACTCAGATTCCTGTTGCGTCGTCATATCAATATCATAAGACATAGGAAAACTGTTTCAACATCTTCAGCAAATGATTCATTTCATCTGCAAACCACTCCATGCAATTAGGACCTCGATATGAACGATAAAACCAGAGTCTCTGATAAACTGAGAGTGTCATCATATCGACGCGTTCAAGGCAAAACGACGTAAGCGCCATTTCAAACATTTCGAGTAATTTAGGAAAAACTTGTTGCGTGGACTATTTTTCCAAAAAAGTTTTCGAATTCGCTCTTATGAGTAACAACACTAAAAACCACTGAGTATATATACATTCAGTTAAAATTGATTTAGGAAAACTGGTAAAAAAAGGCAAAAATGGAGGTTTAAGTCATTGAAGTCGCATCTGACCATGGAGGTATACCTCCATGCAGTGAACCTCCATGCATCTGACAATGTATTTTTGGTCGCTTATGACAGGCATTGCACATTGCTGTCGCTTATGACCAAAGTAAACAAGTTCGACGAATTCTGTTTAGGCGAGCGTCTGGCGCTTACGCAACTTTAAATCGAAATTGCGGAAAGTAGTCAATTTTATTGGCTTAATCCAAGGTTCTATCAGAGAAGGCGCTTAGGCCGATCAGTGCAAGTAAAACTCAATTTCGAAAAAATGGCGCTTACGTCGTTTTGCCTTGAACGCGTCGATATGAACACTCTTTATAGTCGTTCACGAAAGGTTGAGCCGTCGGTTGGCCATGGAAATTTGGCATATTTCACTGTGTATATTAAAATTTTAGGTTATGCTGTCAATTTTCTTGTGAGATTGATACGCAATGTTGTCAATCTTGCATAGAGTTCTCTGATAACTCGCAAGCTCGTCGACGAGGCCGGGTACATTCGGCAACGTTGAATATTTATTTACGTTGTGACAGCAAATACTGCCAACTTTAGAAAATAAAAGAAACGCCTATATGTGCTCAACCTTTCGTGAACGGACTAACATAGTATCAAAACAGCTGCTGCTTTGTGTTCTTGATAGTTATTCTTTTTATTAGTAGGCTTCAAAATACTTTCCAGATCTGCATAAATAATGAAGAGTACCTTCTCCTTGTTTTTGTGATTTTTAAATTTCAGGATATTGTTTCCTATCTCAGGCATTTTGATCGCAGTTTCATTCATGTTTCCACCATAGAGTATAGAGATATAGTATAGAAAGATAGAATAGGAAACGGCCCTGCATTCGTAGTACTAAAAAACGACTACATTTTTTAGTTCACATTGACCAGAGAGATGGCACTGAAGATATTTTTTATATGAAATCTGTAATTTTGATTAGAAATTATATAAAGAAAACTTAATAAGAATTGACGCGAAATTCGTATTCCTTCAGGATGTTTTATTTTTATATCTTAAATCCATAATTACCGCCTCGGTGGCTGCAAGGACATGGTCTTGCCTACAAGTACTGCGAAGCTGTAGGTCTGGGTTCGAATCCCGGTGTGGGTAAGGATGTTTGTGTATGTTCTAGTTTGTCTTTACAACAAAAATGTCCCGCAAATTAATGTGGTATGATTGAGTGAGTGAAATAAAAATTGTCGATACTGGATCTGTGTACATGACCTCAGAGTCGGGCACAATAAAGAGAAGATGAATGAATGAATGAATGAAATCCATAATTTTCAATAAAATTCAGTATGTATTTCATGTGTAATATTTTTATTATGCATTTATAGAAGATATTACAGACCTTAGACTATATCCCTATATACTTGGTCTAAGTTACAGACATATTAGAGTATTATTGTAAGATTTATTTATACATGGATTGAATATGAATATATTCTACTTAGTGCGTCTGTGGAGTTCCAGTTTCTGGCTCAGTTCATTGGTTGAATTCGGTGTAAGCATTTTCAGTATTAGGTATCTATTTTTCCATACGTCTTCAAACACAACTCTTTTCTGATCTTTCAACAATCCTAAGAACACCGTTCGTGGTAGTAGAAATGAGCCAAGCTCTAATATCTATGCTCTTTCATGGCCATACATTTACTTATTTCAGATTGTGAAATTCAACTAACGATTTCGGTTTCCGCCTTCTTCAGCTGAAAAACTATGAAAAGAATGAAATTGCTGATTTCAACAGAAATCGTACCCACCTGTTCTAAGAAAGTCAGTCAATCACTTAGCCCCGGTATATTCACGAACGATTTTGATTAGTTTTAAAAAGTCTGGATTAGGGTTTCGCTTTATATTAATTCAAAAAAGGAAACGCATGATAGGATACGAACCCACTAGATGTTTTAGATGTGAGAATGGAAAAATAATTCATTATTTTAAGCAAATATTTAGATTTCGTAAATTAATCTTTTTTTTTTCATCCTCCTGATCGGAATTTAATTATTGATTATGAAATTCCTATATCATTCATAACTATCGTTGTATACAAATAATGGAATAATTATGCCTTAAGACGGGTGCCAATATTCCAACCTTGAGGTGAAATATCGTTGTGCAAGACACATAATTTGAAACCAAAAATAGGATCTATTAATTCTGAAGAAAAAGACAAACTTCTCATTTGCGTCCTGAATTCATGAGGAACTTGTTATTAGCGAAAATGTTCGAATGAAAAATCATGAAAAATATTGGGATAATCATATCATATATTATTTTTTTTAAATGTGGTCCAAAACGAGATAACTAACCGGACGTCAAATCGGTTTATCTATTTTCACGATACAATGTTTTACTACAAACATGATAGTCACCGCAAACGCAAATCTTTGTTATGCTCTAATTGTATATCATGAAGATATGATAACCGACCGCGTGTGGTAAAAGCTACAAAATAGATTCCCACCGTTTCGTGAACATTAAAGGATGTGAGGTTTTAAAATACGGCCGCATAAACTTTAAGTCCTCAGTTGTTGTTTTGAAAGAGCAAAAATGGGTAAGTTGAACTTTAATTCATTATTTTGGCTTTGAATTTTTCTCATGACTTGTTGCAAAAAGGGTTGAAGAACCAACTACCAAATATAAGTTATCTCGATTTTCTCATTTTTAAGTACGATTTTTTTCTGATTGAGATCCAGACAAAATTTCATTATTTAGCTTTGAATTTTTCTCATGACTTGTTGAAAAAAAGGGCTGAGGAACTAACTAACAAATATAAGTTATCTCGATTTTCTCATTCTTAACTACGATTTTTTTCTGATTGAGATCCAGACAAAATTTTATTATTGGTTTTAAATGTTTCCCATGATTGTTGCAAAAAAGGGTGAGGAACCAACTAACAAATAATATCTTTTGAGTTCGATTTTCCATCATCTGAATCAATTTCTTATTGAGATCTTACTAGTGAAAGGGTACAGGGAAAAAAAACCATCAATGTTAATTTCGCGTTTTTTGCCTTCAAAACCAGTTCATTTTATTTGATATATGATTAAGTAAATACTCTTTTTTAGAATGATCAGAATCTATACGTGAAACGGGTGCTTCGTCGGTGTTCTCAACTCTGACTTAGCTGTTTCTTTCTGTGTTTCGATGGATATCGTTAGTTTTTCCTATACGACAAATCTTCAGATGTGATTAACCTATGACTGAACTAGTTTATTACCTACCTTTTTGATATACCATTAGATAATGCTGTTCATTCTGAATGAATTGTGCAATCAAACTGATATATCATAAAAATCCTATGATTTGTTTGTACAATAAGAACTATATTTTTTTCCTCCACGAATTCACTAAGCCAACTATTCAAAAAAAGCTACATCACCTCCCTACATAATATTTAAAAAACAGTTTTTCAGTTCACTCAACCTTATTGATCGCGATTATAGTTCACAGTCGGCAAAATAAGTATAATTACTCGTTTTTAAATTTTCTAATTGATGATTCTTGCAGAACATATTACCCAGATTACATTGAAAGTGAGGGCCCAGCTGGCCGAGGAGCATAAAGTAAGTTTATTTTACGAATTTATATACAAGTCAGTTTCATTGAATTTTTCTTCTTAGGATAATTCGGTCATGTTTTTGGCGGATATTGATCTGCCTCCGCACTTGATCTCGTTGGGGGTATAGTGGGGCCCTACATTACTTGGATGGGGGCTATATATTGTGGTCTGGGTATATCTAGGTAAAGTAAAATTAATTGTTCTGAATTGTATTAATTGATTATTTTGAAATTTCAGCTGAATAAATCCATTGCAATTGAATTTTTTTTATTCATACATATATCTGATTAAAAAGTTTTTGTGTAAGTCCTATGTTACCAGCACACATCACCTCTTATATCCTCTGATATTCCTTTATCCAACAAACATAGGATCTTTTTATGATTTTTCATTCTTCTCAGAATCAAATTCAAAATTTATTTTACAAATCTCGAAAGCTTCAGCATATTATGAATAGTTATAACATTTCCACAATATGCAGCCAAACTAAACCATTTCTCCCAAAAATGTATTCAATTTTTTATAATTATCCCAAAATCCACCATAACTAGATGTGTTCATGTCTTCAAGTTGTTATGGGGGTTTGAAGATAAAAAGGTAAGTTGAAGTTGAATTTCAGCGATAGGAAAATTTTTCATCTAATTGTTTTGATTTCCATTATTTGGTTTTACTGATAGTTTGAATCTTGAGTATATAGGATCGTAGAGGTCGTAATGATAAGCATGCAAGTTGAAACCTTGAAAAACTATCAACCGGTAAAAGATAAATAGCTTCCGAGTCTACAATATGATATCTTTAGGATGAATGTATCTAATAAGATTTTAATTAATCGCAAACAATTCTTCATGTTGATCATTCTCGCTGAAACTGAACAAAAAAAGAAAATAAACAGCGAGCTTCCGATTATCTTCACGTTTGGTACCTTGTTGAAATAGATATCTATCACAATAAATATCCGATCCAATTATCGGAATTCCTATCGCTCATAACAATCTGAAGAATTCTCTCCTCATCTGAAAACAAATCTGTGAGGATAATGACTTCATCTTTTTAAAAGAAAATTTAAAATCGTAATATGTATTACTACCAATTCGTATTATGGGGATGTGAAAATACCTACATCGAATATTTCTCTCCTACGTCGTCTTTCATTATTGGAGCTTCAAAATTCCAGTTTTTGTGATAATAACCTTGAATGATACTTGGGGTGATCGGTTCAATTACTAGAAACTAGAATTCAAAACGATGCTCCGTACTAGGAAAACCACAACGAACCACAACAGCTGTTGTTCTTAATCAACTTTTGTGGAAGTCGGACAAGGTTAAAATTTTCGGTGATAGGTCGACAAATGTTCGATTTCAAATTAATTTTTCACCGGTTAATAGGTAGAGTTCCCTGATCGAGCGGAGAAGCCGCAATATATAAGCCCTCGGAGGAAGAAGTAAATTTACTTACTTTACATCTACAGCTGATGTTTCGTTACTACAGTCATTCAAATGTTTCGTTCGGCCTCTGAAATATTGAAAATAAAATGGTTTTGGGTTCTAGAGTCAAAATGATTAAATTATTGGCATGTCTAAACATTTTAGATGAATTTAAACGAAAAAAATCAGTGAAACTTAGTTGGGACTCGAAACGACGTAGGTATTAAATAGGGAAATGGCACTGTTCTAAGGATTTATATTCGTTGCCAGGCAACAGTAGTTCGTAGTTCATAGAGTTGGACTGGTATTTTAATTTCAGTGAATATAATTAGCCAGTTGTCAAACTCTATGAACTACAGACTACCGTTACCTGGCAACGAATATTAATATCCTTAGAACAGTGCCATTTCCCTATTTAATACCTACGTCGTTTCGAGACCCAACTAAGTTTCACTGATTTTTTCGTTTTTAAATTCATCTAAATGTTTAGACATGCCAATAATTTATCATTTTGACTCTAGAACCAAAAACAATTTTATTTTCAATATTTCAGAGGTCCGAACGAAACATTTGAATGACTGTAGTAACGAAACCGTTCGATATTTTACGATTCTGTTTTCATATTCGTGATTGATAATTCAAGAAGTACAATTGTACAAAATTTCATCCATTTCGAGTGAAATTTTTTCATCGCGTAGACATGTAAAAAAAAATTTGTGTTCGATTTTGAAAAAATTTTTTCACAGAAAGTCTTAGAAAAATTGTGTTCATTCAGAAACAAAAGTCAATTTGACAACCGCAAAAAAATTTGGAAACATTGCAGGTTTTCCGCCATTTTGTAAATTTTTTCGGAGTTCGTCAACTTTTCTGGATAGAGGACCCAAAAATACTGAGATTTGACCAAAACCGTTACACCAAGTGTTATACATAACTGACCACACTCATAAGAATCTTGCTCAAAAATGACGTTTGACACCCTGTATCTCGCTATGCTTCGAAAACGGGATATATTGTATAAGGCAAAAATGATTCTCCCGATGTCCTCTACACGAAAATATATGTTTTGTCAGTTTATGATGAAACACCCTGTATATATTGAAATCTATTATATATACACCTATCACAGTATTAGTTTATCTTAAATCTACAAAGTTTATAATGTTATTTACCTAATCCAATATTTACGAAAATCTCTTAATTAATAATCACTGATAATAGTGTTTTACTCTATTTTTTGTGCACTTTTTGAGTTTGTTTCTTGTCCGTTTTCACAATAATGTTCGGATTTCGCACTTCCACTATTCATATGGGACCGTTGAATAAAGGGTCAAGCTTATTGTCCATGTGTTGTATTTTAATAAGCACTTTCTCTCCTACTTCGTAGTGTTTTTCATTACATTTTCTTGTCAAAAATCTCTTTTCTTTTTAATTTTATCTCACCAGTTTTCTCTAGCATCTTTCCAAGCGGTTTGCACCTATATTTGAGTTGAATGGATAGTTGTCAAAATTGTAGATAGGATCTACTTGACTTTTAAATTTTGTGGAAATCTACTAGGTTTCCGAAAACCTAATTCGTATGGAGTATAGCGAGTTGAAGAGTTCACGGTATTGTTATATGAAAAGCACCAATATGGAACCCAATTACTCCAGTTGTTACTTTCCTTAGCTGTGTGCATTCGAAGGAAAGCTCCTAAATGTTTATGCGAATTTTCAAGTGCACCTAGTGTTTCGTGGTAATAAGCTGTTGACTTGAATTGTTTAATTTTGAGTAAATCACACGATTCGCTGAATATTCTTGATAAGAATTCTGTGCCTTGGTCTGTAACAACTTCAGAAGGTATACCATACCTTAAAACAAAGTTTTCAATAAAAGATTTTGAAACTTCTCTGCTTCTTTATTAGGAAGCGGATAGCACTCTACGAATTTGGTTAAGTCACATTGAATTGTGAGTATATATTTATATTTTTCACATCAGTAGGTCAGAGGACCTCAAGATCAAAGAAAAATTTTCTGAAATGCAACGAAGCTGTTTTAGTGATTGTCAAAGGTTCTTTCCTAGGTAAAGAAATGTTTGTGACGTTGACAATCATCACAATTCTTTACAAATTTTTCAACATCAGATTTAAGGCCGTTCCAAAAACTACTCTCTTAATATTATTAAACATGCGTTGGATACCTGCATGTCCACCGGTAGGAAGCATGTGAAAATCGTTCAGAATAATTTGCCTGAGTTCTGTCTTCGATTCGCGTTACATCTCTTATTACGTTAATCTTTAACGATGTTCCTAAAATTCCTTTTGTAATTGTCAACATGATCAAAAAATTTTGCATTACTAGCTAGCTTTATGACGTACAAAATAAAATTCTAATACATCATTTTCTGCGCATAATGCTTCCAGTTTCCTCAACGATGTACCTAAGGCCGCACCTACATTAGGTCCGCATTTCTTCCGATCCGATCCGAAGTTATCCGTCCATCGGTATCCGATGACGTGAGACGTGACTGCCTACACTGGTCCCGACGTGATCCGTTTAAACTGTATACTGTCTACCGTTCTACTGCAGTTTTTAGTAGAAAAACTATTGCAGTAAACACGTGATAGCAAAATGAATGAAAACTGAAATCTGTTGTGAAGTTGCGTTCCAATTGATTCCCACAACTCAAATTTTATGTCACGATTGTAGTAAGCTTTCACCCCTCTGGTCCCATAGATGAGGTTCATCTCTCACAAGCTGTATTAACAACTCCTTATCAATTTTTCCCGTCATTTTTTAAAAATTTGATTGATATTCAACTTAATTAACAGCAAGATTTAACTTTAGTACTTTACTAACCACGCGTCGGATTAGAAACGTCGGACTGGAAACCAACATGATTGATCGGCCGTCAAATCGGATAGTGTCGTGAGTCGTCGGAAATCGAGAATTCGGAAGCTTTCATTTCCATTGTAGGCACTTACATTAAGAAAAAAGTGTTTGTTTTTTCTTCCGACGTTGTCCGATGGCCGGACAACGTCGGATCGGATCGGATCGGGAGAAATGCGGACCTAATGTAGGTGCAGCCTAAGTCGTACGCTGATCGCGTGTCCTGGTTAATAAAAATGATTTGTGAATTCACATTATAACAAATTTTTATTGTACTGCTCCGAACGTTGATTTTCCAAATTACGAAATTCTTTTCTGAAATTGGCCTTAACGCTATACTTTTCGCTGGACGTTTCAAAACTTCGACTACAACAGGGTGATCAATCCTCTTATCGTCGGAGGCTCAGAGGAAGAAGTACTTACTTCTTCCTCTGAGGTCGGAGGTATCGTCTCGTGTTGGTTAGAACCTATTTCATTTTTAGTTCGAGACCTCGTCATGATGCTAATGTTTTCAACTCCTACATTTGTCATTTCTTGGAGATCTTTTGAATCTAGTTGATAAGCGATAATGCATCTGCTGTTACATTTCCTGAACCTTTCACGTAATGAACCGTGAAGTCATATTCTTCTAAAATCAAACGGAACTTGGTTAATCTACTTGATGGATTAGTCATATTGAACAAATAAATCAGTGGTCTGTGATCTTTAAGATTTTAAATTTCGTCCATACAAATAAGGTCTGAAATGTTTGACTGACCAAACTATTGCTTAAAGTTCTTTTTCGATTGTACAATAATTCTTTTCTGCTGGATTCAAACTTCGCGAAGCAAAAGCTATTGGATGGTCATTAGCATTTGATAAAACTGAACCTAACTCAAGAATGAATTCGTTCTGTGCTGGGTCGAGTTCCCTTTGTTATTATTTTTAAAATAATTCGCGAACTGGCGCCCGCGACCTTGACCGTTTCTCTTTAGTGCTGAATTGCTGAAATACATTTGCTTGTTTGGATTTTCCTTACGGCGGTCATGACCTCGATGAGACGATGCATTATTGAACTTTGTCTGATTATAATTATTACTGTTGAAATCACGATTAAAATTTTTCATTGCAAAGACTTTTTGAGTAGTTGTTGAAGCTGGCATTTTTACAAGTTCCTCTTCTTTAGCTGATGCTACAGCATCTTTGAGGTTATTAAAATTTCTGCCCTTATTATATTTCTAATTTCCGTATTTCGTTAAACCATTCGAAAATGCGCCCAAAGCAATTTTTCATTCACTTTGGCTAAAACAGATAATGCTTCTGGTGCATTATCTGCTTGAGCGATACTTAGATCTAGAGACAACTGTTCAATTAGTTTAGTAAAATCTTCCATTGTTTTATTCTCCTGTTTTAAAACTATGGAGTTGGGTGGATATGCTGCAGGTGACTTTTTGGTTATTAGGATTTTTTTCATATCTACCATCAAATCTTCAATTTTCTGATACTCTTTGTTCAATCTTAATTTAGCATTAGGCATTGATTTAATTTTTAGAACATAATTAAGAAGAGAATTTCTACCTTGCTCATCGAGCATATCTTTATATAATTCTATGGCATCAATTAGTTGCATCACAGATTCTTCTGTATTATTCATTGGTGGCAATAAAGAGGATGCTGTCCTCCAATCGAATTTTTCACTCATGGTTGATTTCTCTGTATTTACTTTATCTTCGATTGATTTTTATCTTTTCTGAAGCAATTTTCTAGATTCTAAAGTGAATTTTCTATGATGGTTTGGTAAGTGCTTATGTTTCGAGAGAACTTGGTTCGGATTTGACATTTTTATTTAATTTATCAAATTTGTATTCTAACTTGACCAATTTATTTAGAAATTTATTTACTCTGTCGGCTCGTTCCCTACGTTTACGCGGTTCCCTTTTGATATTCTCAAGGAATTTTGAAGCGATTACACTTAACTCAGCATATAGTTCAATAATATCCATTGACAAGTATCCATTAGGAAAAAAAATCTTACGGTTTTTCCTTGGTATTGTCCATTACACCAAATCCTGGTGATGATGATCCCATCTTGGCTAGAACTGTGTATCGTCAGAAGAAGAAGAACCACATACCATCACTGATGTAACCATTTAGACCTCTTACAGTATAGAACTGGCAGGATCGCCATGTAATGTACACAACTAGGGTAGGTTCGGCCAATCGCCTATACCGTAGAGGATGGTGGAATGATACACTTGGACTCATCCAAAGGTGTTTAATTAATTGGACATTTCACTGAATGACCATAGTAACATGTAATCGGACTCTCCTCTAAACAATTGATACTTGTTTATTTATACAATCCAATTGTTAGTGTTTATACTTAATATTAAACATAGTCGGCAATGGTTATACATTCAAAGATTACGCTACGCGTTATTTCAATAACATTTTAAGATGATGCGAGGTTGGACCGGCCTTGCCGAATCACGTATGGTAATTATACAGGCTGTGTGTACTGACACATACTACAGTCCCTTCTGGAGCAGTACCGGGTAGATGCCATCCCTACCTGGAGATTTGTATGGTTTAAAGGATTCGATTGCCCATCGAATCCTCTCTTTTGTGAAGAATTTGGCAGCAATCTTTCTGGCTCCTCGTCTGGGGTTTGCTCATATATTGGGAGCGTGAAAAAGTTCGTAGCGTTTTTTTTCTAAGTTTAGAGCTTTATTCTGGAAAGACTACAACAAGTAGATTATTCAAAGTACTGTCCATCGGCAGCTATGACATTCTCCCATCTTTCAGGTAGCATACGGATTCCTCGCTGAAAGAATTCTTGGTCTTTTGAAACGATCCAGTCATCGACCCATTTTTTGGTATCGTCGTAGGAAGAAAATCGCTGTTCAGCCAAGCCATGCGCCATCGACCGGAACAAGTGGAAACCAGAAGGAGCAATGTCTGGTGAATAGGGCGGGTGGGGTAGAATTCCCATTTGAGGTTCTCTAGGTAGTTTTTGACAACGATTGCAACCTGGGGTCGACCATTGTCATGCTGGAGGATATAACTTTGTCGTGTCTTTCAGCATATTGCGGTCTTTTATCCTTCAATGCTTGGCTCAATTTGTTTAACTGTCGTCGGTAGCGGTCTCCTGTGATGGTTTCGTTGGGTTTTAGCACCTCATAATAAATAACTCCGAGCTGGTCCCCACCAGATACAGAGCATGAGCTTGGAGCCATGAATATTGGGCTTTGATGTAGATGTTGATGGCTCACCGGGCTTAACCCATGCTTTTTTTACGCTTGGGATTTTCGTATCGTATCCACTTTTCATCTCCAGTAACAATTCGATGCAGAAAACCTTTTTTTTTGACGCTGAAGCAGCAGTTCACAGGTAAAAAAATCGTCTTTCGATGTCCCTCGGCTTCAACTCATACGGCACCCAATTTCCTTGCTTTTGAACCATTCCAAGTGTTTCAAGCGATAAGAAATTGTTTATCGATCAACTCCACACAATTCTGCAAGTTTATCTTGTGTCTGACATGGATCTTCATCGAGATATTGCTCCAAATCTACATTTTCGAAACTTTTTCGGTGCATCGGAACGCTCTTCATCTTCGAGGTCAAATGCGCCATTTTTGAAGCGTTGGAACCACTTTCTGCATGTTGATTTTGTAGAGCATAGTCGCCGTAAGTTCCACAAGAATTCGATGAGCTTCAGCAGCACTCTTCTTTTGATGGAAATAATGTAAAAGAATTCCTCGCAAAAACACATCTGACGGCACAAAATTCTCCATGTTTAAAATTTCGCACAGGTTAACCTTCTTACTTCAGTGGTTTGTTTATAAACTAATGTTTGTAGTCTTTGGTTTCAGCTTGCAGGTAAAATTTATTTCGTCAAAATTGGTCGAGTGTGTGAGAAGATACAGTACCTACTCAGAAAAAAAACGCTACGAACTTTTTCAAGCTCTTTATACAATGTCGGGTTCTTAAGACTGTTAAACGTAAAAATCGATCACCTGTGAGGAAGTTACCCTCCTTCGTCCTTGGCCTGTTCTTCTTATAGGTTGATTTGTTTCCCTATAATGCCTTGGATTAAAAAAAAATTTTTTTATCCAATGTCGGCTGAATAGATTTAGATATGCATATTATCATTAGTTTTGTCCAGATCCGAAACAATAAAAATATTTTTTTCCTAATCCAATGTCGGCTGAATAGAGGTTTATCATAATACCTTCTGTTGTTTCCCTTCAATATTATTTTTATTTCAAAAATAATATGAAATACAGGTGATGCGATAATTTTTGTATGGTGTGTTCTTAGAAAATAATTTTGACGCTTCTCAATTGAGTTCTCGTCCTCCTAGTTGCCCCCTTAGCGATTCTCTAGTTGAATAAATTAGCGGCATTGATTCGCGTGAAATTTGGAATAACCATTGCAAATCTGATTAGTGCCGTTTCACATGGAGCGCATCATCAGCGCTGACCATCCGGACGAATAACCAAGTACCATGCAATAAATGTAGCATTTCACATGAAGGGCGGATGGTCGGAGCGGTTGATTCCATACGACGAGCCCTTGCTCTCGGCGTATGTCAGTTAACGCACGAGCCATTATTGTTATGAGGGAATTCACATGATTCACTGACGATCAGTTGCGCACGAGCTTATATTGCTTTATGTGTTGCTGATTGCCGGCAGATTAGGTTAGGTTAGGTTACAACTGACAACGGAGGATCCGCCGCATGTGAAGTCAACACATCGAAACGGATCATCAGCGCTGAATTCCTATGCTGACAGTCAGCGCTGATGATACGCTCCATGTGAAACGGCACTTACCGAACGCTCACAGAGCATTGACTGATCAGTAGGAAGTTTTCTGAATGTTATAAACTTGTCAAGTATACTCACATACCTTGAATATCACATTTACACCACATGGACAGCTGACAACCGTGATCGATCAGCGAGCGTACTCAGAAAAATGGCGTCCGCTCAGTGAACTCAACAGTGTGTCGCTGAACGCAACCATACTAACATGCTACAACACCTGGACTTCAAGTAATTGGATAGAACAACCTCAAGGTTGTTGTTTCTTCGAAGTGGTTGTTAATTTATATTAACGATTTTAACTGTTGAAAAAGAAATCTGAACTTAAAAACCCTGTGTATATAAAATACCAAATTGTCAAAATATTTTATTTTCTTCTCTTATAAATGGAAATTAAATATATTCTAGTTTGAAGATATCGGTTAATTGAGATATAATTTTACTTATTTTCAGTTTCAATGTTGCGTTGAATACTGAATACCCTAATTATATCTTCCACCACAATTTGACCATTCTGAGAACTATTGGTCTCTGTTGATCCAACAGTTGGCATTGTAATATAAATAATATATAGGTACTGTAGTACATATTCATTAGATTGTTAAGAAAATTTTTTTGTATAAGATTTGAAAGCAATTTTCTTTATGACCGATTCTTCCTCGATGATGCCTTTTATAAGATAAGATTGTAGTCGTTTGGCACCGTGACTACCTTTCTGCGCTATAAACAATAAGGTCTTTAGTTACCATACTAGAGTTGATTATTTGCCTGACGTCAAGATAGCGCCACCTAATAGAACGAGTATGGTTTGCGACAATACATTTTATTTTCTGTGGCCGAGTTTTTTCTTACCGATCTTGTACAGGTGATATCTCACGAAAGCGTGACGTGTGAGTAGCCCAGTAGACGCCTTAACTCACAAGCAGTCTTTTTGATTATCTTTTGACCTGGTGTGTTAATCCAGTAAGAGTGTTTCTGTCGCTTTTCCCAATCACCGACCTCCTCCCTAAGCATTAATATGATGAATACGAGTTCGGCGAATCAATGCTCTGGTTGACAGGTACCCAAACTAGAACTAGCTTGTACTCGGCAGGTTTTTTTGAGGGATTGAACACAGGTCTAAATGCTCCTGGATTTATAAATATGTAATGACAATCATTTGTCTTGTGCCATATGACTATCAGAGGCAATGCAAATTCTAGCTTCCCCGACTGACAGACTCGAGCCCATCTCTCTATGGTTAGAATTTCGATTTTTCTATTTCTTCCAATTCTTACTTAGCTCTACAGTTCATTTAAGGAGAGTATGAAGTGGAAGTCAAATTGATAGAAAATATGCTGTCAGACAGAGGTTCCGTGTTTTTGTCGACGGGAATAGTAGTAATTTCAAAACATTGAATAACGGTCTTCCACAGGGGTCAGTCTCTTCTTTTTAATTTATATTTGTGTGATATCCCTACAACTTCATCTGAAAAATTCATATACGCCGATGATAATGCTTTGGCTTTCCATCATTCAGATTTCAAAATCATAGAGAATAATCTTTCTGCAGATTTAGAAATTCTAAAAAATTATTTCTTCGACTGAAGTTTATGTCCAAAAGCTAACAAAACCGAAGTCTCGTGTTTCCATTTGGATAATCATCAGAAATATAAAAAATTGAACGTACTTTTTGGTAATTCTTTTCTCAAACATCCTAAATATCTAGGCGTTACACTAGATTCTTCTCTTAATTTCAAAGCCCATTTGGATGATTTACGTATGAAGCTGAAAACAAGATATAATATAATTCAAAAACTTGCAGGTACTTCATGGGGTGCGGACGCAACAACTCTTCGTACTGCAGCTCTAGCTCTACTGCTGAATATTGTTGCCCTGTTTGGCTCAACAGTGCACATGTACATAAGATCGATGCACAATTACATTTTTTCCATGAGAATAGTAACTGGAACAATAAAATCAACACAATCCCATGGTTACCAGTTCTTTCAAACATTTCTCCTCCACATATCCGCAAGCAGGGTCATTACTTCGAAAATTTGGAACAAATTTAATCTTCGACCAATTTATATCAAATACTCTCATATATTCCAGACAATAAGATTCCTCGATTAAAATCACGTAAAACTTTTTGGTCAAATTATTTTCTGAACTCAAATGAAAGTGATAAAGCAATTTGGCAATCCGAGTGGAACTTATGTAATATACAGAACAAAGATTTAATAACTGATCCCTCGAATAAAGTTCCTGGATTTGATCTTCCAAGGAAAATATGGACTGTTCTCAATCGTATAAGAACATGTCATGGACGTTGCAATAGTATGCTTTTTCAGATGGAATTCAGTTGAGAGTCCTAGTTGCAAATGCGGAGAAGCAGAGAAGACAATTGAACACCTGATAAATAATTGTTCCATATATAAATTTCAGGATGGCTTGAGAGCTATACATGAAATTACCGAGTCGTTTCTGAATTGGGTTATTAATTTTAAATCGATTTAATAGAGTTTCAATCATTTTATTTGTCTGTTTCTTTTTACTGCTTTGATTTTTTTCGTTTCAGAATTCCGAAGGCATCCTGGAGAGGTTATCGTTTGGACTGAATAAAGAAGGAATCCTTCAACATTCAAATAGTTTTTAAGTGTTATTTTTGTTGAAACGGCGAGACAGGGTTTTTTCTACTGGGGTTTTTCCCTGAGCTCTGGTATCATACGAAAAAACAGTATGGTACCTCGTTTTGCACCAATCTCAGTTCGGGATTTTTATTTTTGTTTTATGTACATATTGTATTATGTTAGCTCTTGATTTCAAAAGAATATATATGAAGGGAAGGAACCTCGTAGCCCCTACTATCGTGAACGCGGCAAAGTAGGCATCTTTCTCTCTTTCTAGTCCAATAAACCTGACATATTCCGGTTGCGCTCGAATATGAACGACAACTAACGAATGTTGTATGGATAAGGAGGGGCTAAAGTTTTACTCACTGCATACTCCGGTGAAATATAGTATAGATCATTCACTCCACTATATCACCATAGCCTGAGATGAATATTAATTTCGTACGATAGTTCGTCATGAAATGAATAGTTTGAAATTTATTTTATTCGCCAAGTAATTTTTTCAACAATTTATCACATTTAGCCATATCTGCCCTATCTCGTGTTTTCGATGCTATTTTCCCCATTAATGCCAAATATACTTTTTTCTTTCCCTTTTTGTACAAATCCACTATTTTTTCATTCTCCTGTAACACTTCTTCACACAATTTTTGAAGTTCTACTCCGTCTGTTATTTGGTATAAATTTTCATCCTTTACGATCTGAAAGCACATTTAATTTATGATATATTATATAAGTTATGAAATTGAAATGATCAAATTACCTGCAGAGCATCTTTCTTACAACCATTAGAAAGCGTTTTGAATAAATGACGAATGGAATTCCTACTAATTTGTCTCGTATCCAACAAATGTACTGAGTCAGCTAAAAACTGTATCCAATGTGATCTAAAATGAAATAAAATCCTCTGTCAAAAACGAATATTTCCTTATCACCACGATAGGAATTTAGTTGTATTGTATTCTGTACTATAGATATTTTCGGCTAGACTCATCATATTGTTCATACTTTCTCAGAGAATCTTAACAAAATAATAATTAACTAAAAAGTATTTTTTATAACAACTCATTGCTAATTTCAAATGATAATGACTGAAAAATTGAAGATGTTTTTAATATGACAAGAATATACTCACATTTCCTGAGGTCTAGAATCAAAATCATCGATTATTTTGGAAAATTCATAAATAATGATGTTGGCCAAAAGTTGAGGTTTCACATTTTGAGTTTAAGTGCATCTTCGAACAATTTCAATAAGGTATCATCATTCTGAAATAATAGAAATATTAGAAAATATGAAAGCAATCATAACTGTTATTGTAGACAGAAATAAATAGTATTTTTTGATTAACAATATAAAGTATCAGACTCAATAGCTCTATTGCAGGTATCAGTATTAATATTGGGTGGGCCATCTGTTAGTTTTTTTTTTAACCATGAATTAAACACATGCATTGTGGAAAAAATTCATTAATTTTTATTGAAAATCAAAGGAATATTTATGCCATTTATGTGTGAAAAATCACATCATTCATGTGACCACCACGGCTCTTCTTACAAGCTTGCATCCGAACATCAAAATTTGCGATGACTTTTTCCAGTAAGAGCGGATCTGTGGCCTCAATTTCATGCCGAATATTGCGTTTGAGGTCTTGAATTGTCCGTGGGGCGTTAGCATACACTTTACTCTTCAAAAAACCCCAAAGAAAATAGTCCAATGGTGTCAAATCGCATGATCTTGCTAGCCAATTCACGTCAGAATTAGTAGTTGTATGCGATGTTGCTCCGTCTTGTTGAAACCAAAGATCATCCACATCTAATTCATTTAATTTTGGCCACAAAAAGTCAGTCAGCATGCCACGATAACGTTCAGAATTCACTGTAACGGACTTTTCACGCTCATCTTCAAAGAAAAATGGTCCAATGATTCCACCAGCCCATAATCCGCACCAAACAGTGACCTTTTCGGCATGAAGTGGTTGTTCATGAATAATGTGAGGATTTTCCGAGCCCCAAAACCTGCAGTTTTGCTTATTCACATGTCCATTCAGATAAAAATGAGCTTCATCTGAGAAGATGATTTTGGATGAGAATCCCTCTTCGTTTTGAAGCATCCAATCAACGAAAGTACGGCGTTGTTGATGGTCTTGTGGTTTCAATTGTTGTGTCAATTGGATCTTGTATGGATGGAAATGAAGATCGACGTTCAGAATTCGACGTAAAGTGGTTCGAGGTATGCCCAATTCTTGCGAACGATGCCTGGTCGATGTTGATGGCTCTTCACGCACACTTTCACTTACAGCGGATACATTTGCAGGAGTACGAACTGGTCGAGCATGTTGATATGCTCTACGACCTTCTACGGAACCTGTTTCTTTAAAACGTTGAACAATTTTGCTAATTCCGGCCTCTGTAGGACGATTATGTCGACCGAAACGTTCACGAAGTTTGCGAAATGTACTTTTTACAGATCGCCCATTTTCGTAGTAAGTTTCGATAACTAAAATTCGTTCTTGTGTTGTTAATTAATACATAATTAAATTTGGCATAGTTTTCTCTTGACATATGTCAAAACACAAAACCATGAAGTTTGTTGCAAGACATCGAAATTCATGGTTAAAAAAAAAACCAACAGATGGCCCACCCAGTAGATAACATGTAATATTGCAAGTATTTAGAGGTTAGGTTAGGTTAGGTTACATTGCTCACGATTTTTCGACTTCTTGGGGGTAGCATCTAATATTTGAAATATTGATAGGTTTGAAACGTTTGAGTTCCATTTTTGGGTCGGATTAACAATAAAAATTCAACATAAATAATAATGAATATTCGCTTCAATTGAAATATAACTTACCACTAAAAGTATTGCTTGATTTTCGGTTAATCCCAGTTTTTCATTTAGTCGAATTCTTGTTTGAGCTGGTAGTTCCGGTAATGTTTTCCCAAGTGATTCCACATTTACCGATTCTGGAATAAAATCTTCAAAAGAGAGATATAGAGGTGGAAGATTTGGCTCAGGCATGTAGCGATAATCCTAGAAGATTAGAAAATTGAAAATAATAAAAATCTGTAGTAGTCAAAAACTTCTGCTCGCTTGTTCATATTTGTAATACAACAATTCCAATTTTGAAACATTCATCAATTGAAAATTAAACCCACTATGAATATTTCATGCTTTTAATTCATTTTTTAGATATGAACAAGAATCTATCAATCAAAATTCGCAGATTTCAGTTTGGTCGAATTTTGTTAATATTGGGGAACCCAAAAGGTTCTCTCCTTGATCCCTACTTTCTAATTTATTCATATTTCATAGTAAATTATCCTCACTAACGAGTGACTCGCCGCTCGCCGTTAATTTTAAGATGCAAAACGCCAACTTTTGTTGTCAGCCTAGTTAATGACTATCTCACACTTAGTTGTCAACATTGGGCTCCGCCCACCAAATATCAAACCGATTTGATTTCACATCAACATATTCTTCAATCTGGAATATCAACCACCAACCAGACTAGAGACGTTCAACTTGGTCGTCAACAAGGAGTGTTGACAACTTAGTTGTCAACTAGGTTGATCGTCTGTAGGCCGGTTAACGATTCAGCTCTTCCCTTCACATCGCCTAGATTAGCGGCTCTCCATTTGATTCAGTGCAAACTTCTCCGGCGGAAAACAACGCTTCATCTCTCTTCGCACTTCTTCGCCCAAGTGAGCGCCAACCTTTAGTGTTAAATATAATCCTATCTAATTATTCACTTAAATTTCAAGTAATTAATTTCTAATTAAATACTGAAAATGCGACCATTCACAACAGAGTTAACAGTTGGTATCGTTGTAAACCGCGATTCAACATTCAACCAATGAAATAAATTCTATTGTTGTATCCCCGCCGAAATCCCACACACCGGTAGGGTCTAGCGCCTGGGTGGTTCGAAATAAATGTAAATAAGATTTGTAAATTCAATTTACTGCAGCAATCAAAATATACAGCACAGCACAATACTACCAAAACTAGGAATGACTTTTCTAATATTTCAATCTGTCAAATCAATTTTTTGAAACTACATGCCTACTCGCTAAATATAAAAAGTGACGCACGTGATATTTTAAAAATGGGTACAAAAATCAAATGAGAATAAAATACTACCTAAGTTACAACATTCTCCCACCTGAAAAACGGTTTCAACCAAAACCTTTTTTCACAAATTCAAAACTAATAACAAAATTTTTGTAGCATTTCAACGTCCCACAAGTTCTTCCACTTTTCTTTCGCTCAGCATTTACCTCTTCTTCATTTACTCGTTGGTCTGTACAGGGCCATTTCTCCTTTTTCTCGTACAACCACTGAGAACCCTCCCACCATTTTGACATGGCTGACAACAAGTAAACCCACACTTGACTCTCCTGGGATACTCTACAAAAAACCGTAGCTGCATAAGCTTGTTGGGAAGCATCCACAAACGTGTGGACCGTTACTTCACTTGGTTCCAAACTTCCACTTTTATTCCATCTAGGAATTTCAATGTTTTTAAAAACTGGTAAATCCTTGGCCCATTCTTTAAAAACCTTGTCTAGATCTTGGTCTACTTCCGCATCCCATGTGATATTCTTGGACCACAGCTCTTGTAACCATAATTTGGGTTTCAACGTAGCGGACAAGTGTAGCCTATGGGGTCAAAAACCTTCTGAGTCATGCTGAGTAGCTGCTTTTTCGTCATTTTTTGCGCTTCAAAGCATGGTCACTTTCGTTTACTCCCTGGCAAAATACACTCTTGGCCACATTGAATTCCTTATTCAATAGACCCGCGGCAGTCATTTTTCCCGGAGCAGAATATCCCGAAAGTTTCTTTTCGCTTGCTTTCGATGTTACAATAGATTTCATTAAATCAAAACCTTCACTGGCTGAAACGATTCGTTGTTCATTTTCCACCTCTGATCTCACAAAACTTAACAAATTTTGAATCTATTATCAAGAGGTGTTTCTGGTTCATCGTTTTGAGAATTATTGAGTCTGTCATTCTCAACATCACGGGTCGAATTATAAGGAGATCTTTTAAATTTTCGCTCACCTTTACTCGGATCTACCTTACCCGTATCACCTTCGACAGACTGCTCATCTACAGGCTTTGACAGGAGTTTTCCAACTTGTAATTTCAAACCTATGAACCTTTTCAAGTAGGCTTCACATTGTTCTATTTCTCCCATCAACTGGTCTTCGGTAGCTTCATCATCAAGCAACGAATTGTAGACTTCAATATCACATGCAATTAAGGTGTCCCACTTGGGTTTCAAGCATTCCCATGCAATCTCGACATCACTAAACACCAAAGGAACTGTCTTAATATGCCCGTCCAATTCGTTTGCTGCTTTTGTAAAGCTCATTCGTAATACTTTACGATTTTTCCTAGTTTTTTCCATATTAGCCATTTTGCGCTAACTCTACTGTATTTCGAAAAACTGCACCAAGTCCTGTCACGGTCGCCAAAAAATGTTGTTGCAGCAATGAAAATATACAGCACAGCGCAATACTACCAAAACTAGGAATGACTTATCTAATATTACAATCTGTCAAATCAATTTTTTAAAACTACATGCCTACTCGCTAAATATAAAAAGTGACGCACGTGATATTTTAAAAATGGGTACAAAAATCAAATGAGAATAAAATACTACCTAAGTTACAACATCTATTGTCTACGTCACAACAAATCACTAGTTCTGATCGTTTGAATTGGCGAAAAGATTACTTTTGTGATTTCAATAAGTTTTCTCTAGAAAATCTGACTACGAAACAAAAAATATCTGTGTTTTTCTGAGAACCTCTTATATCTAAAATGATTTTTTTTGGAAATCACGGGAAACGCCATTTCCGTTTGTCCCTCACTTAATTCATAAGTAACTTGAGTGTCGCTTCTGTTATTCTGAGGTAACAGTTGTTTCTGCTGAATGCGGCCATTCTTACCTGTTTTTCTTCTTTGTCACGTAAAGGTAATGTTGTTTTACTGATAGCATTCCAGGATCTTGTTTCGTTTATTACATCATGTCCACTTTCTTTCATTGAGATTTGCCTTTCGATTTCATACTTAACCGCCGAAGCTACTCCTCTTATTGACCCTATATTTTTATTTCAGTCCTCACACCAAGTGGTTCGTTCTGCCTGTGAATGGAAACGTTCGCATCAACTCTTAGGGCACCCTCTGAAATATGTTCCTATTGAAGATCGATGTATCTTCGTGAAAACTTATGGTAGAGAAACTCGTTATCTTGCAGGAAGAGTTCAATTCATGCAAATAATTTTTGTGCGCTCGTTCTAATCAAACGATTATGTCTGTTAATTTCTAATTTTGATCCAAAAATGGTCTTAAACGATAGGGTTCGACTTCCTGATGACGAATCCGTGGTTAAATTAATTAATGTCCGTGGAGCGGGCCGTCCGTTAGCACGATAACTTTCGTAGAGATTATCCCAGAGACTTGAAATTATTGGGGTGAGTTCGTTCCCAAATGTTGAAGTGAACTCTTGAAGTTCTTCAATTGATATAATGTAGCACTGCTATTTTTACAAGTGTGCTGATATTTTTAATGTCAAGTTTGATTAATATAAAATAAAAGTCCAATTTGTTTGCCACATATTTCTGCGTTATTAAAATAAGAACTATAAATATTTTTCTGTAAGGGTTGATCACTTTTACTTTAACAATCCAGAATATAATTCCGCTCGTGCTGAGTTTTTGCATTCAGCATGAATCTCAAGTCCTATACAAAATTTCGAGGTAATAACAATATTGCTTCACCAATGAACGAGCGCTTAAAAGCAGTATGCTTTTAAGCGCTCTGGGCTTTTCTCAAATTTTGAGCGCTCGTTCTACTTAAACTAGTGCTGTATCGTTTTGCCCAAATGTCTGTTATTTTCTTTTTGATTCGAAAATGATCTCAAACGTAGGATTCGACTCCTTGATGATGAATCTGTGGTCAAATTCAATTCTGTCCGTGGGGCCGCGGCCGTCTATCCGGCCGTTATCACGATAACTTTTGAAGGCCTTCTCCAAGAGACTTGAGATTTTCAGGCTGAGTTCGGTTACCAAATGCCTTTTTAAGTTTGTTAACCAGCCAAATCGTACAGGGTTCCATAAAATATGACCATTCAAAATTTTTGTTCCTCATTATCTCGGACGAAACAAAACCAATCGAAATGAAATATTGAGGCCACATGAAAGATGCTCATAATAAGCCTCATTCAAAATTTTGTAGCCATAGAGTTAACAGAATAGAAAATTGGAATATTGAAAAGAAGAATCCTTATTGTATTTTCATAACAAGATTCAAGTGAAATTTATTTTGTGATTGAAGATATAGAGAGGTTCATGCAAATTTTCAAGAGGATCGCATTATTTGAACCGTAAAATTTAAGTTTTTCTAAATTATTGATTTTTTACATATTTCATTTTTCGAATAATTTCCAGAATGAAATTCCGATCGTGTTGAGACTTTACTTTCCTAAGGCGTTTTCGGAAACTTACTCAGGGTTATTAACTCGACCCATTTGGTCACGTGACGGATCTACTCGGATCACGGACCCGGGTTCTGAGTATACGAACACATCAGGTTAGGATTTGAAGTGTCAGACGTATCAATAACATAACCAAATATTTTATGAAATTATTTTTTTCAGTCCCAGTCTATTTTCGGATTGTCTCTAGCTTTTCTTGCATTTATTGGCTTTTCTGGAATCTTTCTTATAATTTCTGGTGTGCCCTTTCATGTTTAAGGTAAGCGTCCACCTATCGGCAGCGAACGAAGCGGACTAAGCGGATTTTAGAATTCTTTGTATAGAAACAATGGAAGCGCGTCCACCTACCCGCGCCGAACGAATCGGATCACCGGCATTCCCTGCAATAGCCCAACTATTCCGACGCGTGCCGGTGACGTCATGCGGATTTCTATCTGTAGACGCGCTTCTTCACGATCTACCCATATAGTCTGGGTGCCGGTGGGACAAATTGCAAATTAAAAAAGTCATATTATTGGTCCATTTTTTTTTAAATGATGTAAACGGCTGCATTAAAATCAATATATCCATATTCCAGGAAACTGCCACTTTCTTTTCGAAGAATTTGCAGCTTTGGCCTTTCGTTGAGATTCCATACATATTCAACTGAGGCAGAACAAATTCAGTTTGTGCATACAGGGTTGGGATAAAGTTCGGCACCAAATTAATATCTTTAAAACGAAACTGGCGATATTTTTGAAATTTGGCATCTGAGTGTAATGGACCACAATGCATCTGATGAGCATATTTGCATTAATGAGATACTTCCGGTTTAACCGGAAATGACCAATTTTTTTTTTATTTAAATGGGATACCCTGTATATTTCTGCAGATTCTGAAAGAGCACTTTGTTTCGAATCTGTCCATATCAGGTTCCATGTAAAAATTCTCTGTTAAAGAAGAAATGCAGTCTTTTGTACATTTGAGAAAAAATCCATTCAAATAAATAAATCGTTGTTATTTGTATCAATAGGGAGAAATAAAACGAAATACTTTGTAGTAGATAATTCTTTCTGCTTTCATGACGTATTTTTTATGAAAATCTATAAAAAGAAGAAATACAGCTTTTAGTAGTAGAAAAAAATTATTAGAAATAATTAAAAAAAAATCATTTTAAATGTTCGAAGTGCTTGCCATTTACCTCCTGATAATATGCCAGTCTATTAACAAATTCTTGAGTAACTTTTCTCAAGACTTCTCCATGTATTAAGGCACATTCATCAAGAATCCGTTGTCTCAATTCTTCTTTTTACAGATAATTTTTACATGAAACCTGGTATGGACAGATCCGAAACAAAGTGCTCTTTCAGAATCTGCAGAAATATACAGGGTATACCATTTAAATAAAAAAAAAATTAGTCATTTCCGGTTAAACCGGAAGTATCTCATTAATGAGAATATGCTCATCAAATGCATTGTGGTCCATTACACTCAGATGCCAAATTTCAAAAATATCGCCCGTTTCGTTTTAAAGATATTAATTTGGTGCCGAACTTTATCCCAACCCTGTATATAGCCTCTCTGTATTTTGTATTCTGTTTCAATAAATGTGGTTTCAAGATGTCTTCAAGAGTTGTAAATTTAGCTTGAGACATACGAAAATATTGGTAGAATTTGACGTCATCGTTCAACAAATCAGGAAAAAGGGTGTGATATTCTCCATGTTGTGATCTCTTTTTGAATATATCGTGTACCCAGACATTGTGTTTCCTTTTCTTAGATATTCTGGCATTTTCTTCCTCTTCCGCTAATAAGCAAACAACTAAGACAAATTGTTCCTCTTCGATTGCTTCCATTGTCTCACAAACACATTCTACACACACGCGATTACAGCTCTCGAATGAATTGGCATACAGAGAGACCAGTCGATCTGAAATCTGAGATTGGTCGGTAAAAATCGTGAGATCTCACGATCAATTGTGAAATATGGCATCCCTGGTGGCATCGACAATCCGATTGCTAGTCGTTTCCTAGAATGCGTTCGCTCCGTCCGCTGCGAATAGGTGGACGCGGTGTAAAATTAATCCGCTTCGTCCGGTCCGTCCGCTTCGTTCGCTGCCGATAGGTGGACGCTTATCTTTGATGTTATTTTTGAGTACCTATGTTGAAGAAGTGAAGAATTTGTTTTTTCAGTACCAGTTTATTTTCGGATTGTCTCTAGCTTTGCTTGCATTTACTGGCTTTTGTGAAATCTTTCTTGAAATTTCTGGTGTGCTCTCCCATGTTTAATGTTATCTTTGAGTATCTATGTTCAAGAAGTGAAGAACGCTGTAGCTTAGCAAAAAAAAATCTGTATACAAAGTTATAAAGAAGTTGTTTCACATTATTTTTTTGGCTCATGGAACCACACATTTTACAATGAGCCAAATTCTCTTCTCTTTCCATATTTTTTAGGAATAGAATATATGCAATTACTAAGAAAAGAGTAGAAGACTTATTCCCGCCTCCTTCAAATACAAAATTCAACTGCAGTGCGCATGCAGTGACTGTATAACCCTGCTCTCGAGTAGGGTTACGATAAATCAACCAGGGTCAGTGATCGAGTTAATAGCATCGTACTTTCCGAACACTGGTTAGACGTTCAGGTCACAGCCGTCTATAGACTTTAGACGGCTGTGTTCAGGTTAGGTAAACGAACGCGAAGGATAGGGATCGCGTTAACCCGAGTAAGTAACCGAAAAGGCCTATATACTTAGCATGAATCTCAACTCCTATACAAAATTTTGAGGTAATAGCATTATAGCTTCACCAATGAACGAGCGCCTAAAAGCACCTGATAGGGGTTTTTCTTAAATTTTAATTTCATTTATCTGATGAATTGTCATAATTACAATGTTTACATCGGTGCTGTCAAGTTCATGTGTTCAGTTTATGGATATTTCGATAATATCGAAGGTATTCACTCAATAAAATCGCAAACTAACAAATTTTTGAATATCTTTTTCAGCTTCTCGTTTTAGTTGTAATTGTTTGTTTAGCATCTTCAAAACGAACATTAACAATCATTTAGCGAAAACTCATGAGAACAAAGCTCTAGAGCAGCTTGAAACTTTGAATACGTACACACGTACTATAGTACAGTGGAACTTCCCTATAACGAAAGCGCTAAATCCGCAAAAAAAATTCGTTATGAAGAAATTTCGTTATACAGAAGATTTGTTTCTATAGTCAGCAATGTTGCGGTTGACTTCACTGATAAATTGAAGTTTATCATTCAAACTTAAGTACTTAAGCACTTCCTTTTAGACATTTTCGCAAAATTTTACACTAGCATAATATTTAGACTGAAACCAAACAGCCAGGGATGTATTGAAAACTGTTTCAGAAGAATCTCTCTGCCCACTGTAAAGAATTAGTTTAAGGTATGGATTTATTACCTACGTCCGAAAAAATTTCGGAAAAAACCGACCCTTTCCTACACATACCCATTCAAAGGGTGATGTTCTTTGAATATTTCTTTATAGAGAGAATTTACTTCGTTTTAGAGGGTGTTAAGAAATTCGTTATACAGACTCTGGTTGTAGGAAGTTCCACTGTACTCTTATAAAAGGTTCACAAAGCTGAATTAGGCAATAAAATCATTGATTCTGATTTAAATTGATGGTTTAACATAATAACTGTTTCAATTTCATATTCCCATTCCCATAATTAACTGAATTAACACATATCTTATTGCAAAAATAATGAAAATGATTATTCATTGAATAAATACCTTCCATTTTACAGGAACACGTTCCCATCCGTCTTAATATTGCCACTAATTCTTTCACCAATGCAGCAGCTTCTTCTCCATCACTAAGATCAGGTTCAAAAACCAACTCCATTAATCCCATGCCTGCACGATTCAAATCTACTAAGCTACGATCGGTGTCATGTAAACTTTTACCACTATCTTGTTCTAATTGTAACTGTTTTTAATTCTAACACTTTTTTTGTAGGGGTTTTATGAATGCCTGGTGTATATGTGAAAAACTGAAGCTTTCCATTTTGTGCTAAAGGATTTCTCTGTTGAGTAATTTGGTAACCAGCCTGAAAATTGTTTATTTTAAGGGCCAGAATTTATTTAATATGTAATATTAAAAATTGTATGTACGTAGTACAAATGAGCAATTTCCAAAAATAATACAGTAGAGACCCATTGTCTGGACTATTGATTTACATATTCCCGATTGAATGTACACATGAGCATACATGGACATAAATGAATAATATTCAGTAATCAGTAGTATTATTTTTGGAATCTGAATAAGTATATTGCAATCAATTACAGTGATTAAATTCTCACAAATACTTACAGGCATATCTCCATAAAAATAATGTTTTCTATCAAATGTAGATACCATATTGACATTGCAATTTAAGGCTAATGCAGTTACAACACCAGCTTCAACACATCGCTTATTCAAGACAGGAAGAGTCCCAGGTAATGACGCATCCAAAAATGATACATTACTATTAACAGGTGATAAAAATTCAGATGAGGATGGAGAAAATAGTTTCGAATTTGAAATAATTTGAGCATGTACTTCTAATCCAACAACACTCTTCCATTTCCTATAAGAATAAAATTGAACGATATATAATTATGAAAGGGTGGTCATTTTACTTGTTTATATTTGTAGAATACTGCCGAAATGGCTGCCTACAGTTCACAAATTTCAACATTTCATTTATATCCTTATATTATTTCAGTATTTTAAGAATGTTATTTGTTGAATGTTTTTATTTTGAAGTGAATTAAAGTAGGGTTAAGTGAAGTTAACCATAGATGCTATATAGCTGACAGGAGGGGAAAACCGAACCGAAGGGATATACATGATCTATGACCCTGCGAAGGGCAGCACGGACCAGTGGCGTAGGTATTCAGCATAACGAATCTGTACGGCGAATTTAAATTCTACTTTTTATTACTATGAAAGTAGATCAAATGGAATTTCTAATATTAGTACACCATTCGAATTTTTAATTGTATGGATAACATTCCTTCGGTATCATTTCGTAAAAATAAATAGTACGGGAGGTACCTCACTGCTTACGACTCTAAACTAGAACATGTGGAAACACTGGAAACTCAGATCAATAATAAATTAATTAATCAACTGAGTTATGAATGACAGCAAATGGTCAAGATATTTCGCTCCCTTACGCGTTAATAGAGACCATCAGTCGCTAGATTTATAGAACGAGATTTTTCCGTCGACCTCATCATGAATGGAGAATGAATTCTTGATCAAAATACATTCTTATTTTGCACAAGACATACATTCGACCCAATAAAGTTTGTTCCTATGTTCCAGTAGAGTTGACATTAGTGTATTGCTTCTGAATGCTTTGTGTTCATATGCCCATGACAATTGCACATTAAAATAGCATAAATTGAACATTAATGACCCACTGGTGCACACCAGTTCTCCCAATGGAAAACGCTTTAAATGTGATATAAGAAGTTTCTAATTCTTGTTATTTCAAAAGTCATGAAAAATATAAGACAGATGTTGGACATCAAACAATATCATAAAATATTTTTTTGTACCATTGGGACCAATATGGATTTATTGAATATCATTTTTGACTTCATATTCCACAAGAATAATTTCTTGCACTGCTCGTAGGCACCCTCGATTCGATTTCATTTTTAGACCATTATAAATGGATATCCCATAAGAAAATTTTTTTACAATACCTAGGAATATAAAACTTACCGGCACTCAGAACCTTTCACCCCGTATCCGTAAATACTAAACTTTCTCATTTTCGATTTAGATTCTTATTGAGACCTTCATGAGTTTATTGAGTAACATTTTGAAAGTGACATTCCATAAAAAAAATTTATTGCATCACTTGCAGGCACCCCTCTCACCCTGTCTTCGTGAGATCCGAATTGTAAGCAAATGACTCGTCCATTTCGATGCTTTGTAGATTTTTAATTTTCAGGACTGCATCATTGCAATCTTTATGATTGTATTCGGGAACATTATAAAACTGTCATTTCAAAACAGAAACTTCTGCAAGGTTGATTCTGGGTTTTGGCGATTAGATTAGATATTGCTCTCCCTAAGTCTTCTTCTTAAAAATATTAAAATTAACGAGAAAAAATCAAATAAAAACAGGAAAATCAATTAAACATTCTGGAGTCATAAAAAATAAATTTCTCAATTTAAATTAGAGTAAGGTGGGGGCAAGTTGACGAGCTTAAGGTAAAAAATAAAATAAAAATAAACTACATATAATTTTAAACTTTTCAAAAGTATAACAGAAATCATAGAACATTTAATTGTTTTTTATGAACTAATCTTAAATTAGAAAACAAAACATAAAGGAAAAAATGGGAAATTTTCAAACGTGTTACAATTTCGTCATCTTGCCCCAACCCAATAGTGGGGCAAGATGACGCACATATTGGGGCAAGATGACGATTACATGCAAAGGTCACATATGAAGACACCCCTGTTCTCGTAGCTCGTGCAGGCCTCATGCCAACAATTTTCGCATACACCGCACTTTATCCAATCTTCAACTAGAGGCTGAGTGTATGGTTCTTCGCAGCTGGGACAAAAAATTTCAAATTCTTTTTGAGCCTCTTCAGTATATTTTTTTCCAGTCGGTTTGAAAACGTTTCTTTTAGCCTTTCCTTCACATTTCTTTTCTTAGCCTGAATTTTTCATTTTTTTTTTCTCGTTCTTTCTCTTCAAGGTCTTGTTTATTTGGAGTTGAAGTCAATATCGATGCCTTCTGCTTTTTACTGTTCGTTTTCAGGACCGGTCGATTTATTTCAGGTAAAGGCCTAATCTCAACAAAATTAATTTGGTGATGGGGTTTCAAGTTTTGAAGACCCGATGAACCTGCGGCAGCCAAATCTCCTGTACCAAGTGCTCCCTTTCATTCTCTTTATCATCATCATTTTTAAGTCCAACCACGCTAGAAACTTTTTGCAAACTGGATAAACTAGCTGATTCTGAGGACATTTCAGATCTATTTTTTAGTTTATTCTTTTTGTTGATGAGTGTTCATCATCAGTAGAGACTTCTTCTGCGGTGACATGTCTGCGCTCACTAACTGAAGCTGGTGCAAAGCCTGCTTCACTAAAAATGTCCGGATCAAAGGGTTCGATTCCACATTTAGCGAAGCTTTTAACTGCAGTTCCTAAATTTGCTGCTCACCACTATCCACTTTCGCAACTCTCTTGCATCCAGTTTGGAGATAAAATTTTTGGCTGCTTAGTTGGAACGGTGGACAAACCTGATTCGTCCGCATTATATATTCGATCAGGTGTATTTCACTTTAAGTTCCCGAATCAATAAAAAAAACTTCATCACCTCCACTCGATTAAACCCTATTAAACGTCCGATTGAAGTAGACTCAGGGGTCCTCAAACTGATTTTGCGCCGTTTCATAAAAGAAATCAACCAGTCTTTACCGGCCAGTTTCAGAGTTTTGTTGAACTGATGGTGTTGAATATTGTTTCTTTCAGCAAACTCGTAGGCAAGTTTTCGGCACTGCAAAGAGGTAATACCAACGCTCTAATGTTGAAATCATTGATATAGTTAGTGAGTTCAATTTCTTGAGCTTCTGTAAATGTGCGCTTAAATCTGCCGCCGCTTTCTGGTAACTTTTCGTTTTCCCTGTTCTTTTTAACATACCTCCGCAGTGTTGATTCAGGCACTTCATAAACTATGCTTGCTCTATTAACTGCCATATTTTCATTTCGACAGCATAAATCGCAGCAATTAATCTATCTTCTGACCACCACCGGCGTTCACTTTTTCTCACATAGTTACGCACCATCTGTAAAAAAAATATTTCAAGAAAAACTCCTTGGGCAAGATGACGAGTTCGTTAACTTGCCCCCGTCAACTTGCCCCCGAGCGAATTTATGACAAAATTGTTATAAATAAAACAAACAATAAGTAGAATTAGTGTGTGCTACTTACATTCTCAATCTATTGGGTCCTAGCAACAAAATAAACTTCAATAAGGAAAAGTTCTGACCTCACTTTTTGCACAGAAACTTACTTCAGCCCTTGTTTATGTAACTCCTCATAAACAAGGCTTCAGCTCACGGCAATATTATAACGACCAACCAGTAAACACAATTTCAAGCATACATTCGAACGTAATGAAGAAAGCGCCACATATCTTTTTAAGGTATTACTAGGTCCCGGCTAGACATCACAGGGTTGATATAATACAGATTTCTGCTTTTGATTTTCATCAAAATCAAATTCGTCGTCTTGCCCCGTTCGCTAACTTGCCCCACCTCCTACATAATACTAGGTGTTTCATTGGGAAACAGAAAAAAGTGGGGGATCAGTAAAGCACCTCTAGATGGTTCCGATTATTATTTATGGGTCTAACAAGTTTCATTACAGAGATACGAGTGGCCATAACTTACGAATCACGCCGAATATTTTAATGATTTTGGTACGAACATCATACCATTGTTTAATTAAACATTAAACAATGATCATACTATTTCTACATAAGCGACCTGACTATCTGTCACTTCCGAAATTCAGGTCCGGATTAACAAAAATTTCATATGCCATCGCATCCCGAAAACAACACCCACTATTTTGTAATTTTCAGAATACGATTTGAAGTTTTAAAACAGCTCAAAAAACTGAAGCGAACTAACTTTTCATTTCAGCTCATGTTCTTTGTCTACTATCTTTTAATCTTCGTGTTTCACGTTTTTCATTTCGGTAATTAAAAATTGATGATTCTATCCACTTTGAGCGGTCATAAATTATGAACGACCCGGAATATTTTCATGATATTTGGTACACACATTCTTGTGTTTCTAGACCGGCGACGCTTCAGTTATTGAAAAAATCCAGTTGCGGATTAACAAAAATTTCTGTACAACAGAAATTTCAGAACATGATGATTGGAAATAGAAGTGAATTTAATGCTTTCATTATCCCGCATTTAAGTTGTAATGAAGTTCAATTTCATAACCGAGAATTAATCTTCATTTTAAAATAATTTTCCCAAGTTTTCATTTTAAATTCCTGCATTTTTATTCCGTTTCAGAATTAATTCACAATACTGAAAAAAACCGAACATTCTGCGATTGATTTTGTTTTTCATGCAAAAACATAGTAAAAACCGTCCACAAGAACAACGCCGATTGCAGATAACGCCGTTTTTTTTTTGCACATACGTACGATAAGCCAGATTTGAAGATGTTTTACCGTGGTACTCTTCTGAATTTTAACATTTGTGCGCCTACCTTTTCCACCCCCCTCAGGAAGATTTTAAAAGGCGAGGTTCCTTCACCTGGAGTTAGTTCTGTTTAGACCATAGAGATAGAATAGAGAAGAGACGCTATAACATACAATTGTGTAAGGAAAAATGGAACCACTGGGCGGGGCTTATATATTACCAATATGGCTGAAAGTTCAGGTTGAATTAAGTTGCCAGTTTTTTCTGTTTACGAATTTCACCCAAAAAATACGACGTGTTGGGTCTTTAGGAATCCTGTTCAAGTAAGGTCAATGAATATCAAATAACACAATTTCTTCAGGCGATAATATGCACATAAAAAGATATCAGATTACCAAGACATACTAGAAAATTTCGAATGCGGATCTGTTCAGTACTCATCCCTACCTGTGATATGTTTTTCCTCTAATTTTCTTATCTGTCCCTTCTCTGCTTGTAGAAAGCCATACAGCACACGATACCATTTCATTATTGTTTATTAAGCACAAGAAATCTCAATTAACTTGAAAAATGTACAAAAATCACTATTTTAGAAAAAAATTCAATGATTGTCAAAAATTCGATCGTAATATGGCGGATCTAAGATGTCTATAAATTCCTATATTATGAGTATGGCGGATCTAAGATGTCTAAAATAATGTGTATGCTTGTCACTTTTTGAATGGAATGACATTCAACCAATTTGGAAATTTCGCTTTCGTTCGGGCCAGCGCCGCAGCCGGCAGCGCCACAATGGCGCTATAATCGTTGTCAATTTTTCGTTGACAGATTTCATCATTTGATTCATATTTGATCGTTGTTTGGAGAGACAAACGGCTAAGAACCAGTTTCCCATTTTTCACCTGGACCTCGAGAATGGTTCTGTGATGGTGATAAAACATTATTGTAACGTGTATCAAAGTCTTTTTTCAAACAAATGTGTAGGAAGAGTTGTGTCGACGAAAACTTGGATCACAAATGACCTGACCACATTTTGAGTAAAATTTCAGTAAAGGATCATAATTTATAATCTCCCTAATTTATGGATACCTATAGCAAAGGTAGGTAAATTTCAATTATCTGATTGATTGTATAACATCTGTTTTATAATTTGCAGTGCATCCTGTCCAACGAATAATTTTTGGTTATCTGCAAGAAACAGCGTCAGCGTGCTCAGTTGAAATATGGTTCAGTTACAGATAATTAAAAGATTACTATTTACGACTATATGTAGATGAATGAAAAGGAAATACCAGCATTTTATATTGTAGTTTCATTTTTAACTATGATGTAAAATTAGGTTGAAAAACAGTCTCTGCTGGAATTTCAGGTAGGTAACTGAATTAAGTTTATTTCTAAGATTTCAATCTAATTTGACAGTTTTAAAAGGGGTTTGAAGTTCACTGCGACCTCAAGGATTATTATGCCCCCATCAGAGCTGTTCTTGACACTCTGCCGTCTACAGCTCGCCCTTAAGCTCCAAAGTTCTAATGAACTTAAGTAGATGTGAGGGCTTCAAGAAACTATGTCCTTGCGCGTACAAATTTCATTTCACTCTCAAAAAATTACAAAAAGAATTATCTGCAGTATGAATATTATTTAAACTGCAAATATATTTTCATAAAAAAAATAATAATAACTGTTTCATATAATCACCTCTGCTTTAATTCAATGTAAATTCAAGAAAACTCTTATCGCATGCTCTACCTCCTTTTTCTTAAATTTGAGTTCTTAATGAAACAACAAATATGTCTGAAATTCTCTCAGGTTTATTCAATATTTATACATAATCAGTTCTAATGATAACATTCTCAAATTCCTAGAAATAATTATCTATTTATGGAACCGCAATTCCTAAATATGAAAACAATTCTAAAGAATTTTGATTTAATGGAGGAATAAAATGTAATCTTTATATAAATAGCATAATATAATCTGTAGATGTTGAGTGAAAACTTAATCGATATTTTATCTGATAATGTATAAAGGGTACTGTTTTTGTTTAATTCTGCAGAGATCATTAATTTTGGGAATTTCTTGTTATGTGCCCGACCAAAATGAAAATAATTGTTTTGTTTTTGAATCTAATACGACATAGTCCCTGATTCTAAATTATGTCTAATAATAATGATGATGTCTAAACATGGGAGATCCTTAGGAAATAAGTACTTGGTATTTACCAGGATTAATAGTATAAATGCAGAAATTTTTAAGCTAAAAATTTCACATTTTACAGGATGTTAAAAAACAATGACATTATTTGTGTTAAACGAACAACAGTACGAATAGCAAATGGCCACAGATGATGTTATTCTTGTAGTTTGGTAACATGTTACATTCCACTGCGACTTCAAAGTCTATTATGTTCCGCATCATGGTCTCGCTCTCCAGAGTTCCAGTGGTCTCCAGTATCTGAGAGGGATTCAAGGAAGGTAAATCCTCATTCCTTTTATAATTATCTTGTTCACAATTTTCATCACGCAGTCTTGCTATGGCAATGCATTCTGTAACCAGGATAAGACGAGTTTCCTGTTTCCCACAGAATCTATACTCATCAGTTTCTGATTATTCCATTCTCATCGTATTAGATATAGGAATTGGTGGTGAAAAGGCCAAATTTAAGAAATTAAACTTCCATCCTTGCCTACGTTTCGGAAAATTCATATTTTCATCCTCATGCATGGATGTATTCACTTTGTCCAATGTCATTTAAACAATCTTGAAATTCATTGAAACTAAAACAATGACATGCAGTGTTATTCTTAATCGAGGTAAACATACTGTACAGTATGTCATTGTTTTGGTTTTAATGGATTTCACGATCGTCTTAATGCCATTGGGAAAAGTGAACATCAAAAAAGATGGAAGTTTAATTCCTTTAATTTTGGCATTTTCATCACCAATTCCTATATCTATTATTGATGTAAGGTCACCAGTTTGCAGATTCATCATATATTTCCTAAGGCGACAATGTCCTGTGAGGAAGCTTAGCTCATTCTAACCGAGATCCAAGTACTTATTGGTTCTTTCAGTTCAAAAACCCGCAGGAACTTTATGGAATGATCAATTCCTGGAAAATGTTTACATCATCATTGTCATTAAATACCAATGACCAATCTTCTTGTTTCAACATTGTCCTGAAACTTTCAATATTTGTTGTTGTGTATAACCTTTTCCAAGTGAATTCTATTTTGGGTTTTGATATTTGATAGGTAATTTGTTGTGCTAGGTGGTCTGATATATGTGTATCCCAAGTTAGTGTTTGATACGGTATGTGTAAGTTGGTAAAAATTCCATCTATGCAGCTAGCACTTTTCTCTGTTATTCTTGTGTTGTCAAAGATTGTTTAATATTATAGCTGTTCAAAAGATTGTGAAGTTCTTGTTTTTCCTTGGTGTGTTTCTGATCATATCTATATTAAAGTCTCCTGTGATAATTATGTTGTATGAATTTTCAAGTTTCTGTAGAATTTCATCTAATTGTTTCGTCATTGTTTCAGTAGTTCCATTGTTTTATATAACCATACACACATATTTTTGTTCTGTAATTTATATTCAATTCCTGCTATTTCAAAAATTTTGATATAATTTGCTATATCCTTTCTTTCTGTAGCTTCTAGGTCATTTCTGACATAAATATAACAACTCCTCCGTGTTCTCCTTCGTTTCTACAAAAATTGGCTTTGATGGTAAAGTTATTTATGCCAAAGTTTTCAAGTTGAGTTTTGGTTTTTCAGTGCTCGCTGATGCATATGATCTTTATGTTCTCGTTTTGATTCATTATATGTTCTATCTGATCTTTAGAGTTTCCAATTGATTGGACATTTTGATGGAATATTGTAAATTTGTCACATGCTAATTTTGCTCGACTTGGTTCAACTCTAGAAATTTTGTCCTCTTGTGAAGCTGAAACGGGAAAAGGATATTCCCATGGGCCAGAATTCACTTTCATATATCCTTTCTTTCAGGTGCAGAGGGACTCCTATCATGTAGCTTTTGAATTTGTTAGTTAATTTTGTCTCTAGTTTCTTTATATTGATATCTCCTTTATCTACTGCGCTTTTTCTGTAATGTATGTTAGTATATCTTCATCTTCGACCGATTCTTTGACTTTTCCAAAAACTCTTATAGATGCATTTCCTATACCACTGAAAGGTTCTGGACCGGTAAGTGGCGTTTGTGCTGTCTTTCTGGTAAGTGTGTTGTGTGTTAGCCTCTTCATTTTTTTGAACCCAGACTCCCTACTGCCTCCTTCATTGAGTTTCATTTGGCACTCCCATATCAACTTTGGGCCGATGACATAGGAGTTCAGTGCTTTGATAGAAGCTCGACTATCAGAATGGATCACTATGTCACACCCTTGATTGTAATAATAATAAGCAAATGCTTCTTCAACCTCCAAAAATTCTTCTTCATGCTCTGAAAAATTTCCCTCTATTTCAAGATCAAAATTAACTTTTTCCTTTCAGGTCCCCGATTTCAATAAGAGATTTCATCATATGTTTTTATGTTCTATGTTTTATATTTAATGTTTTATGTTAAAATTAACTTTTTCCTTTCAGGTCCCCGATTTCAAGAAGAGATTTCATCATATCACCTCCTGTTATGTTGCTCCCCCTAGGTGGTTTTATGAGGGAGTACAGCGACATGAGGCGAAATATTTGTCCAACCTGTATTGATTGGGGATGGCTATTGCATCCTCCAGCAGCTCGCATCATTCCAAAGAAATGCTGAAAATTATAATAATTGCAGAGAAGCATTAAAAAAATAATTAAAAATCCCCTCCAAATGGTCTTGGTTTAGCCTCGAAGTCATTAGATACTTGAAGCCTATTTGAGTCAAATATCTTTATAAATCCAGGGTGCAAGATATTGTCGCTTGAAATCTCTCATGGGTTGATTTGGACATGAAGAAGTTTGGTGGGGAAATCTGCTTCCACAAATCTAAATAAACTTAAAATCTTTCTAGTTCCTGTAAAACATTAACGAACTTAATTTCCAAAGATATCAATTATTTTATGTTTTTTGTCTGGTCTTTTAACACTACCAACATATGTATGTTTTCATCTCTCGTGATTTCTCACGGTAAATACACACACTTCTCTGCAGCAAGGTTAGTGAACGAGCATCTTTTTTTTATCCTCTGCAAATGCGTGCCATTCAATATTTGTCAATAAATTTCCAAAGCTTCAACTTTTATGTTTTATGTTCTATGTTGTATGTTTATTTTTATGTTCTATGTTGTATGTTTAATTTTTTATGTTCTATGTTGTATGTTTAATTTTTATGTTGTATGTTATATTATGTATGTTCATGTTGTATGTTTTATGTTGTATACATATCATCAACAGAATATTATCACGGAATATTTTCCCACAGTATATGTTGACGCAATATTCTCAAAACTTCTAAAAGGCAGTTTCGATTGAGATCTTTCTCAAATATGTCTGTTATATTGCTTCTATTTCATGCAAAAAATTATTAAATTTCAGAGGAAAATGTTAATAATCTCTCTGGAATCTGAAATACTTGGACTCGAGTAATTTTGGATCAACTAATTTTATACTGAGGTGTACCCTGAATCATTTTTTATTGTCCAAATTATTCCTTAAGCACTTGATTAGGTGTGGAAAGTCTGGCAACATTCTTAATTTCCGTGAATCATCCATGGGGTGGTCACACCATGGCTCATTGGTGTTCAATATTCAAGTGCTTCCACATTCTCTGTTCCATGTTGCCCCATCACTTATAGCGTCAATATAAAGACCAGCATTTTCACATAAAATAACGCATTCAAGCATCAATTTGGATAAAATATCGCCCGAAATATCACCCCCACTTAGAAAACAAGCCAATGCTTGGAGACCATGGCCTGCAAATGGTTGAAACATAATTACCAAAGCATGATCTCCAAGACTGTTTTCATTTTTTGTGGGGTGTTGTGATGACCCAAATCGATAAATCCAAACAATTGCATAGTATTCTTGTCATATTTTTTGTTTTTGACACCTTGCACTCGTCCACAAGCAAGCAACCTTGTCTTTCCCACACTTCCATATGCTGCGTTTTTTTCTTCAGCATTTGAAAAACTTCTTTGTGGAATCCAAATGAGCCGTCAATATTTTTATATATCTAAAGAAAAGAACAATGTTTTTATCATCATGACTTCTGATACAATTATCACTGGCCTTATTACCTGAAAGTGTGCTTGGAACTGGCAATGGAAGAATATTATTTTCTCTTATATGATTATATAATTTTGTGCTCTTGATTTTCATTAAAATACAAGAATACACCCAGTCAAGAGTGTAACGAACCCCGTTCTTTTTACACTGGCTCGAGTTGTAACACGCAGTTACCATATTCTGCTGAGCGACAGATAAATCTTTTATTAAAAAACCCAAATTTGTATCTCGGCTTTTTCCTTCTTTAGTCTTTCAATAACAGAGTTTAATTTTTCATTTTTTATCTCAAATATTTTGTGTTATTGATCGTGGATCGTGACTACACATTTTTTCTTCGCCTGCTTCCTCAATCGGTATTTGAAATAAGTGGGAGCACTACATTCATTTGCACCAGCTGTTATAAAATTAAACAGTATTTGCACTGAACGGAGCATACTTTTTGAGAGTTATTTGGAGAAAATAATATGTCTCTCCAATTTATGTATACCAGTTAGGGGGAGGATTAATTGTTACAATATTATTCTTAATCAAAACAAAAAAATTTTCATTTTTTGATGGGAATGGGGGACGGGATATAGGGGACAGGAGGTTCATCACTGGAACTTAAAGAAATCAAAATAATTTTTTTCATATATTTCATCAGCAATTTCAATTGAACATATTCACAATATAAAGAAGAAATATTGCAGAATATTTTTAGCAGCTACAATACTTTGTGGTTTGAAAATCTTATAGTAATAATTGTAAATTGGCTCAGCCCTTTATAACAATAAATGAATATACCTGAAAATTTGAAAATATAAGTATATCTATGTATTTTTTAATTCAAAAATGTCTCGTCAAAGATGAACAAATAGAAACAAAATTTGGGCATAGGAAACTTAATGTAAAAATAGAATAATATGTTCCTACTGATAAGAATGGGTGCCTTTTTTATGTGTGTGTTCTTTGAATTATTATCTTGTTATATTTTTTATGGGACTTGATTATTTAAAATTACCTTCGATTTATTTATGACAATAAGGTATATGTGAAAGATTCAATGATAATATATTATATTAAAATTTTGTGTTATTTTGTTTTGTATGAGGTTTTCCAAATAAACATCTATCTATCTATATAACAGGGTCTAAAGTGGCATTTTTAATCCCGAAGCGAAAAATTGTACAATTCTCAGAAAGATTAGAATAATTTCAGCCCCGAGTTTATATACATTATTTTATGCACTTTAGGACACTGAAAACATAGAAATCTTTTACCGATAGCTGATTTCTCTTTTAATCGATTCCGTGGTAAAAAAGAGAATCCCAATTTAAGAAGCCGCAGAAAAATCTATATGCCATCTACTTCCACAAAAATCCCAAGAAATATGTATTATCTACTATTTATTTAGCTTATGGCGTATACAAACATCCACAGAAGTTAAATGCACAATCACAAGAAAAATATACAAACATTGTAAAAAAAACAAGTACAGTGTACAGACAAAATTATGTGTAGCATCACAGCTCACATGCTGTTGCATGCAAAAAGTCAGAAGTTGTGCCAGAAAATCTTCTAGTCGGACATTCATAGGTAATGTGATGCATTGTATTATCTACTCTTAATCCTAGAGAGATTAAAAGTATACATTTATTCCCTAAAGTGCATACAAGTATGTATATATTATTCATCATAATTGAGATATTGCCTGTTACATCTTTGAGAAGAACCAACGCTGCTGCTTGGTGAACAAAATTGAACTAGTGCTATAACAGTAAAAAAATCACATTTCATAAACTAGTTTTCACAATGTGTTTCTGAAGAAAAATACAAAGTCTGAAATATCCATAGGACATCAAATAATAAAGCAATCTATACAGTTGTCATTATCTTACAAAAAGAATATTTCAATAATGCATAAGTTATGTAAAATACAACGAACATTTCAAAGTGATTAGTAGAAAAACTAAGACTAAAGAAAGTCTTACAGTCTAGGAGGAAAAACTATGTATATAATTATTAAATTAATTGTGAAAAATTCTTATGTGCATAATGGTATTGCGTTCTTGAGGAGATTTTTTATGCTCATGCTACCTTATCGAAATGGGCTGAACAAATAAAAGAGGAGGGAGGAATATTTTCCAAGAGTATCAATCCATGTTGACGTAGATTATCGTCCTAAAAATAATAATGAATGGACATTAACATCTGAAGGTATGTTCTTTAACTCTAATTTTTTCATTTATGTATATGATTTCTTTTATCCACGAGTTTTCAACCAAAGTGAGGCTGTGAACACATTATGAGCTATGTATAATAACGATATTCATGCTGAAC